>PVJA010027817.1:0-28207 GCA_004027025.1 Myocastor coypus | reverse complement strand
CCCACCCACACACCCACACACACACACACACACACACACACGCACAGAAATGGAGAGAAACTGATGGTATTTTTATGTTGATACAAAAATCGGATAAGAGGTCCTGAATTTCAAATATAATCTGTAGTTTCTCACTGCATGCGTTTTCTGTAGGAAATGCATCTGCAAACTTCTCATTCCATCCTATTTAGAGGCAAGCCCTTCATATAATATCATAAATATTAAATGAAGTTTATTAAAAGGAAATGGAAATTTTTGTATTTTGAAAAATTACAGAAGAATGTTGATTATTTAATCATTGCCAAAAACCCTACATGAGAGACACTATACAGAAAGAAGTTAAAATATATAAAGAACAATACTGTAAAATTATTTTAAAAATTTATATATAAATATTATCTAAATTTAAGATCTAATGCAACCTTAGATATTTTTATTAATGTTTGAATTTATGGGATTTATAATTGACTAAATAAATTTATTTTCATAATTTGAAGGGGAAAATTCTCTAAATATTTCCAAGAATGTTTCAAATTTTCTTATGTAGATAATATCATCTATCATGTCTGAGAACAAATTAACTCATTCCATTTTAGCTCATCTTGTTTCCCACATAAAATTTGTATAGGGACATTTTTATAACAGTAGCTGTATTCAGTATATTTGTATTCCTTTTGAGAGACCTAATCACACACACCAAACCCTCCCATAAAGAAAGAAATGTTCCTTCCTGTAAATTACATACATCATTCCATGTCTGTTTTACATCCCAGGCTTAAGCATAAAATCTCTCTTCACCAGCAGACCATATCAACAGTTCCAAACACACACAAGAGACCTGCTTAGCCTGAGCTATAGCATTTACCATTTACAACATTGTGGCATCCAATTGATCTTCCCAAACACATTCTCTTCCAGGGAAACTAGCTATCGTATTCTCCCCTTATAAAAGCTTTCTTGCTCTTCAGTCATAGACCAAGCCTGGCAGCAGCTTCCTCCATGACCTAAGCAGCTGCTTCCCTCCAGACACAGAACAAGCCTGGCACCGATGTGTGAGTGAGAGCTTTACTCTGTGACAGGTGCATTCCCTTCAGACATGGACCAGGCCCAGTTACAGCATGTGAATAAAACCTTTACTTTGTGATCAGACAATTCTTTTCAATTCAGACTCAGACTAGGTCCCTTGCATGTGAGAATTTCTCATCCTTGATCACACACCTTCCAGACCTAGACAAGGCCTGACTTGAATGTGGGGTTCAGTCCTATTGTCTACAGCAGGAAAAAGCTTAGTACCACAGCCAGACCCAAGTGAAGCACATCTGGATGAGTTAAAACTTGATAGATTCAGACATTGTAAGCTCAGACACTGCTAGATTGAGATCTATGAAAGTGTCTTGTCTCTTTTTCTTTTGCTCTACAAAGAGAACAACAGCAACTGGAAGAACTAGTTGGACTGGAAGGACCAAGGCACATCAATGGGAGGTGATCAGACAGAATTTAGGGGAACTAAATTAAATACAATTTTTTTTGGACCAGGGTTCGAACTCACGACCTTGCACTTGCCCAGCAGGCACTTGTGCCTCGGAGCTATCTCCCCAGCCCCTAATCAAATACAATTTCTCAATGTAATATCTACTTAGCTACACAGACATGTTTGCTCTTATTGTGTAAAATACAAACGTACTACTTAAATATGTTTGTCAACTGCAAAATATCACTGACCATTATTAGTGCTCCAAACTGTAGATCTGTAAATACAGAACTAAATCTGCCTTAACTGTATAATCACTTTGGGTAAGATTTTCAGTAGTTGCTAAGGGTATAACAGCACCAAAGCTCTAAACGGAAGGTCAAAGGCTGGTATTATACAAAATGGAAAAGACAAAGGTATAAAATGCAATCTTGGGCCCTAAGAATACCCAGAGCAAATGTAGGACACACTAGCATGGAAGAAAATGGGAATCATACAGCTAAAATTTCAGAATTAATAGAATCAGAAATAAAGAAACAACTACAGAAAAGAATAGAGGAAATCAGATCAGAAATAATCTTGGAAGTAGAACAAAAAGGAATATCTGAATCACTAGTGTGTGAAGTCTTTATTTCAGAGCCACCAGAAGTATTCTCTGAAGTAAAAAGCAAAAAGATGACTATAATGAAAGAATCAATAAATGTTTGTAAAGAAGATATTGATAAAAATAGAGAATAGAAAAATAAGGGAATCCAAAATGAACAATATAGGAGGGAAATAAATAGTATAAAGCAGTATCAAAGAGATTTACAAGAACATAAAATCTCAAACACAAGCTGGCAAAACCATGTGAATAAAACTGAAGATAGAGCTGCAGATTTTGAAGATACATTTGTAGCAAGTGAAAAGTTAAAATGGGATCTCTTAAAAACAACGAGGATGCAAGAAAAAAAATTATTGTAAATCTGCAAGGCAATGTAAAGATGAACAACGTGAGACTAATACACATTAACCACAAAGGAGTCAATATAAATGATATAAAAATAGGCCAATCTAATAGCAAAAAAATTCCCAAATATGAGTAAACAATCTGCATTGACGTAACTGAAACATTCAGAACTCTAAATAACATAAACACACCTAAAAATCTTACCCAGACATATAATAGTCAAGATTCCAGAATTCCAACAGAAGAACAATATGTTAAAGCCTCTAGAGAAAACAAACAGGTCACATTTAAAGGAAAACCCATCAGAATAAAGTCAGCTTTCTTTTCACAAATCATGAAGTAAAGAACAACATGAAGCAGAGTGCTTCGAGTTCTCCATGAAACAAGTTCCAACCCAGACTGTTATAACCCATATAACTCTATTTCAAGTATGAGGGAGAAGTGAAATACTTCCATGACAAAGAACAACTAAAGAATTTCATGATGTCAAAGGAAACCCAACACAGAATACTAAAAGATATTTTAAGGAGGGACCAAAATGACCCAAACTCTATGAATGGCAACAGAAAGAACCCACCAAGTAGGGTAAACAAATAAAAGCAGGAGAAAATGCGGTAAGCAATAACAGATAAATAATGTCAATCATGTCAATACTTTAGAATTGTAATCATCAATGTAAATGGACTTAATTCACCAGTCAAAAGAAATAGACTGGCAGAGTGGATTAGGGGGCAAAATACAACATGCAGTATACAATAAACACACTTAAGTCACAAAGAATTCATAGCCTGAAACAAAAAGGTTGCAAAAAAATTCCTACAGGCACATCAGAAAACAACAGCAGTAGCAATGCTGTTTGCAGAAAGACTGAAGTTCAAGCCAAAAATGTTCAAACTAAATAAACAATGCCACTACATACTGGTTAGGTGAAAAATTCACGATGAAGAGGCCAGAATCACAAATATACATGCACTCAACACAGGAGCATCAACCTATATAAGACCAATCTTAATGGACATGAAAAACATCTACTATCCAGTACTGCCATCTTAGTAGGAGTCCTTAAAACCCCTTTATCCTAATGAGACAGGTCAAGCAGACAAAAAATAGATATAGTAGAACAGAATCTAAACGTGGAACAACTGGATTTAGTGCATTTATACAGAGAGTTCCCCCCCCAATGACTTCCAAGTGCACACTTTTTTCAGCTCCACATGGGACATTTTCTAAAATAGATTACATACTGTTCCGTAAGTCACGTTTACAATATGTAAGAAAACACAAATTATCCCATGCATACTATCAGACCACAGTGTTATGAAAATCAAAATACATGACAAAAGAACCCACAGAAGCCCATAAATACATGGAAAAAAAATACTCCCCTGAGCAACTAATGAATTACAGATGAAATGAAACAAGAAATTAAACAGTATCTACAATGTAATGAAAATACAAGCACAACTTATGAGAATTTATGGAATGCAATGAAAGCAGTACTTAGAAGGAAATTTAGAGCTGTGAAGTCAAACATTAAGGAAACAGAATGGGAACAAATAAATACTCCAATCTTGTAGCTAGATGGAATACAAAGAAAAAAAAAATAAAGCATAAAGCTCAAAGGGAGGAAATTATAAAGAATGGAGCATAAATTAATTCAATTGCACAAAGGAAACAATAAAGAATTACTGAATCAAAAAGCTGATTCTTTTAAAGATTAAATAATATTGATACATCCCTACCTAACCCCAGCAAAAAGAGGAAAGAAAAGACTCAAATGAGACATTAAGTATTGATAATGATGGAAATACTACAAACCTAGTGGAGATATAGAAAATCATTAGTAGCTACTTTGAGAATCTTTACTCCCACAGAACTGAAGACACAGATGAAATTGACATATTCTGAGGAAGGTACAATTTAATGAAACTGAATCAAGAAGATATAAGAACTTTCAATAACCCAATAAGAATCAGTGAAATACAAAATGTAATAAAATGCCTACTGACAAATAAAAGTTCAGCTCCTGATGGATTCTCCACTGAATTCTACAAGAAATTTAGAGAAGATATAATCCCAATTCTCCTCAAACTCCTCAATGAAATTGAAAAAGAAACAATCCTCCCAAAATCATTTCTTTTGGCAAGTATTGTTCTGATACCAAAACCAAAGAAAGATGGAAAAAAAGAGAACTACAGGCCAAATTCTTTGATGAATATAGATGCAAAAATCCTCAATAAAATCCTCATGAATAGAAAACAGCAAAGCATTAAGAAGATCATACATCATGCCAAGGTAGGATTTATTCCAAGGATGTAAAAGTAGTTCAATTTATCCAAACATATAAATATAATACACTATATCAATAGAGCAAAATCAAAAAACAAACAATCATCTGAATTAATGCACAAGTCTTTTAAGAATGTCCAACACTCACTGATGTTCAAAGTACTACAGCAAATTCAAATACAATGCAGCTACCTCAATCAAATAAAAGCCTTCAATGAAAATCCAATGGATAACATAAATCTAAGTTGGAAAAACTGAAGGCTTTTACTCTCAGATACTACAAGACAAAGATGTTCTCTGTCAACACTCTTATTGTGTAGAGATGTGGAATCATTAGCAACAATCACTGGACAAGAAAGACAAATAAAAAGAATATGAATATGTAAAGAATCTAAACTATCATTATTTGCAAGTGACATAATAGCCTACCTGAAAGACTGAAAAATCTCTACCAAGAAGCTACTAGAATTAATATGCAAATTCAGTAGCATAGTAGAATACAATGTCAGTACCCAAAACTCAACAGCATTTCTCTACAAAGATAATAAACACAATGAGAGAGAAATTATTGAAACAATTCCTTTTAGAGTAACAACATGGAAAATGAAATACATTTGAAATAATCTAAAGAGCAAAAGTCTATTTAATGAAAACTATAGTACTGTTTTAAATATATGAAAGAGGACATCAGAAAATGGAAAATATTCCATGCTTCTGGATAGGAAAACCAACATTGTGAAGATGGAGATATGTTATATAGATATAAGGAAATTCCTATCAAAATGGCACAAACATTCCTTACAAACCAAGATAAATCATTCCTAAAATTTATTTTAAACAAGAAAGAACCTAGAATAGCAAAGACGGTCACATGCAACAAAGATAATACAGGAGATCACAGAAGAACTGAATACAGCATTTTATAGTGACTCTTGTGCACCTATGTTCGTAGCAGCATAATTTGCAATAGCCAAATCTTGGAAAAAATCTTAATGCCCATCATCCAAAGAATCCTTGAAAAAATGAGGTATAGTGTGCCTAAGGAGTGTCACCTAGAGAGAAAACATTCTCTTGGGCTTTCACAGAGAGGTCAAGGACTGGCTGTGACTTATCCAGATGGCTGACACCAACAACAGTTCTACAAAGCACTGAACATGGTTCCAATGTTCATCCTGAAGGCAATTGACTGACCTTGAAAGATACAAAAGTTACATGTTTTGATATGCAGGTCTTATTTTAGCGAGCCCTTAACCACTCAGCAGAAAAGTTTAACCATGAGGCATAAAACATAAAGCTTGATTATTATGCTGAGCTGTAAAAGGCTTAAATCAACAGCTTTCAACATTACCAGCTGTGCTAGTAATCCGTTGCAATTATTGAATACTGGACTATGTATACAACTACATTCTCTTAGTTTAATGAAAAGAAATTTTTGTACCAACATTGATTAGAAAAATTATCATGCCTACACCCTGTGCTCTATATAACTACTATGAGGACAACATTATGCATTTTATCAATTACTAGGAATGTACTACTACTATTGTTTTTGAAAAAAAAATGTTATTTCCAAAAAAGAGGACAGAAGAAATTGCAATTTGTGACTTAAAGTTGTACCACAAAGCTACTTTAATAAAATTAGCATTCTACTGGAAAAAAAAAATAGACCTGAGATTCAGTGGAATAGAGTAGAAGGCGCAGAAGCAACTACAAGCACAGTCAGCACCTAACCTTTGAGAAGAGGGCCAAACATGTTTACTGTAAGAATGATAGCCTCTTTAACTAATGGTGCTGGTAAGCCTCATTCTCTACATCACGAAAACTAAAACTTGACGCAACTCTATCAACATGCACTAAAAATTAAAGTAAAAATGGTTTAAAGTTTGAAATATTAAAACAGAACACTAAATCTCATGGAGGAGAAAGTAGGAGTAAATTTTTTTTTTTTTGTCTTTTTGAGATAGGGTCTCGCTGTACCATTCAGGCTGTGCTTGCGCTCACTTTTGTAGCCCAGGCTGGTCTCGAACTCTCACCGATCCTCCTGCCTCAGCCTCCCAAGTGCTGGGATTACAGGCATGTGCCACCACGCCCAGCTTAGTAGGAGTAAATATTGAAGACATCGTGGTAGGCTGTTATGGTTTATGTCTAGTTGTCCCTCCAAAGCCTCATGTAGTCATTGGGTGGGGAATTCTATGGATTGAGACTTGACTCGTGAGTCACTGAGATTATACGTTTTGGTATTGATTGATTTATCTGTTTGAGTAGGGCTGGGACTAAGGGTGTGGTCTAGGTCAGATATCCTAAGGCAGAGAGCCTGATAGGAATATAAGGAGAGACAGAAAGACAGACTAAAGCTGTTGCTCTCTGCTGCCCTGTTTGCTTAGCTACCTCTGCCACTATTTTGTTGCTGTTCCCCTGCCATGTACTGGATGCTCTCTGTTCTGTTCAACTCATCCTTGGGCCAGCCGAATATGGATTTGAAACCTCCACGAACTGTGAGCTAAATAAATCTTTCCTTCCTTCATTTTGAATGTCGGGTATTTGTATCAGCAACGAGTAAAGAGTAACTAAGACATAGGCATACAGTTCATGAACAAAACTCAAAATGCATGTGTATCACTTGAAAGAATAAATAACTAGGGCCTCTTCTTGTTGAGAAATTTTTGCACATCAAGAGAAATTATAAACAAAATGAAAGACAACCCACAAATTTCAAAATAAAATCTTAGCTGATAAGTATTCACAAAAGCTCTTCTATCTAGAATTTATAAAGAACTAAAATAATAGGGTTCCAAAATTTAAAGGCCCATTGTGAAAGGGATATCTCATATGAGCACACAGTTCTCTGAGGAAGGAATACTAGAAACTAACAAATACATGAAAAAGTGCTCCATATCACTACCTATCTACGAAAGGCAAATTGAAGGAACAATGAGATACCATTTATCTCAAAAAAAATGACTATCATAGGAAATCAACCAACAACAAATGTTGGAGAGAATAGGGAAAAAGGAATCCTTTTCTACTGTTGGTGGGAATATACACTGGTGCAACCATTATGGAAATCAGTGTGGAGATCCATTAGAAACATAGGACTGGAAATTCCACTCAATCCAGCTATATCCTACTGACAATTTTCTGAAAGAACTGAAAATGTCACAACATAGTGATATTTGTGCACTATGTTTATAACTGCACAATTTATGATAGCCAAATTTGGAAATAGCCAAAATGTCCATCACTTGAAAAATACTTAGAAAAATAGGTGGTGTTTTTTTTTTTTTTACAATGGAGTATGACTCAGCTATAAAGAATGAAAAACTAGAAGACTTCAAACATAAGTGGATGTATCTTGAAGATATATTCATAAGTGAAATAAACCAGACATATATGCATAAATATCCTATAGTATCTTTAGCAGAAGAACTCAAAAGAAGAAATAAAAATGGAAAGGTATAACACAGCTAAATGGAAATCATTAATGGTTAAACAGTGAAGAGAGCAGGGAGGAAAGTTAGGAAAAATGGCAGAGGCTAAACCATGCTCTTATATAAACAGGACGCTTAAACCAATTGTTCCAGCAATCTCCAACAGGTTTTTCAAACTTACAATTAGTGGGTCTAACTACATATGCTAATATATGTGATGTCAGCAACTACATTGAGGATCACAATTTACAATACTGAAAATATGCTTGGAATGCCTGTCATTCTTTTATTCTAGATGAGTGCTGCTTCTAATATCATATCAATGGTTGTTATACTCTCTCCCAAATAGATATTGTTTTAAAAATAACAGCAATAATGAAAGAGAATAAGAGAAAGGAAAAATTCTTCAAGAATATTCCACTATAATATAGTATATGGCTAAATTCCTAAATTTATGTGTAAAAATGCATAATTATTTTTTCCCATTCTGCAGGGATTTCAAAGTTAAAATATTACCAATTTATGGAAAATACATGTTCCATATTATGTTTTTGGCATTGGATATTCAGAAAGATAGTAATGTTAAACTCAAGTGTCTACGTTATAGGGAATAATATCATTAAGCTTCTCTTCTGGAGGATTAGTAACTTAAGTTGGCAGGCAAAAATTAGAGGAAAAGAAGGGCTACCAGGATAACCAATATTTTGGCCCTGGCTCTTTAAGGTCAGTGAGGACTCAGGACATAAGAGAACATATAATGTAAGAACCTATATCTCAGTGGTGTCCCAAACTTTCTGTACAAGGAGATTATGTAACCACAAAAGAAAGGGATTGACAATGCATAGGGAGCATAAGGATAAAACATTCTCTCATGCTTTCCCAGATATCAAACTGGTCAAGCAATAGCCTTGACCCATCCTGTTGGCTGACATAACAGAAATTCTTTAAAACACTGTGTTTGATTTCAGGGTAAATACTGAGGGGATTTGACTGACCTTGTCAGACACAAAAATTATGTTTTGGTTTTTTTTTGTTATATAGGTCTTGCTTTACCTTCGTCTTTACCATCCAGCAGAAAAATCTAACCTGAGGAATAAAAAGTAAAGCTATATTAATATACTGTGTTGTAAAGGGCTCAAGTCAACAGCTTCTGAGATTGCCAGTTGTGCTAATAACTCACTACTATTATGGACTATTGAACTATACATACAGCTACTTTCTCTTAGTTCAAAGAAAAGAAATATTTGTACTATTAGTGTTTATACAAGATATCAAGTATACATCCTGTACTCTGAAGAAATACTACGAACACAACAATATACAATGTATTAATTATTGGAACTGTTCTACTAAGCTGTTGTGAAACTGTCTCATTGCTATTTCCTTTCATTAAAATTAAATAAAATTTATTTATTCCTCATATTCAGGGCTGCCTTCTCTACTCGATCTCTGTGTACTATCACAAGAGATAGATTTCCACTTCTAATTTTATTGCAGCTGTTTTTGTTATTGTAGTTGGAGTTCCTGTTGCTAATACTTTTATTAGCTAATGATTGTAGCCTTGGTAACTTAATTAAAAATTCATAATACTGTTGAAATTTTTATTACCAGAGACATGAAATGGGCTTGTACCATTTCCCCTGAAAGATATGTACTAGAACAAATCATTTTCTGGCACTAGAGTAAATGTGTTGTCCAGGCTAACATCCCTTAGTGAAATAAGCTTTGATGAACTCCTCTTTGAATTTGACACTATTGTTACATGTACAAAAAATTCAGATCCAGAAATGCATAATCACAACTACTACTACTGAGGATTGAAACAGTTCATGATTGCAGTAGCAGTAAAATGTAACTTCTAGTTTACAATAAGTTTGAGAAACGTTGTATTGCCTAATAGTATGATTTATGCATCCATTGTGACAACGTCCACAAAAAGAAAATGTGACTTACAGTATTAACTTTCAAAATTACCTTAAATCTATTTTTAGAAATATTTTTAAAATGTTCGCTCTCAGAAGTAGCCTTTTATCTGATGACCAAGATTTCTTATCAAAATCAAGGATAGTAAAATTTTCCAGCATTAAATTAATCTGTTAAAGAAAATATATAGTATCGGGGGAGAGAGCTCCATGTTCTAAGCACTTGCCTGGCAAGCTCAAGGACATTTGTTCAATGTCTGGTACTGCATGCCTGGCCAGCTATCAAAAATGGTTGTGGTGGAGAATGCCTATATTCTGAATGCTGGGGAGACTGAGGATGCAGAATCACTATGAATCTTAGTTGAGTAGTAAGACCAGTGCAAAATAAATAGATTTTTTTCTTATTTTTTTTAAAGGGAAAAGGATATAGCTCAGTAGATTAAGTGTTTCATTAGGTAAATATAGGGACCAGAGTTCATTCCCTGGGATGGCATGTGGCACTGATCGGATCCCAGGAGTGCTAAGCCAGGCAATGGTGTCTGAGTGTGGTGGTGCATGCTTATAATCCCAGCACTAGCAAGGCACAGACAGGGAGGATCACTATGAGTTCAAACTGTGTAGTAAGACACTGCACACACACACACACACACACACACACACACACACACACGAAATATGTAGAAAGACTACTTAAAATAAGCTTGTAGTCAGTGGGCCTTGACCCATGGTTCATAGAAATAAGTCACAATTGTTTGTTTTGCTTTCACAACTGAATCTATTTTAATAGACATTTCATGCATCTGCTAAAACTTTAAAAAGTATATATACAGAATAAAGAGTAACACTTCTCATCTGTACTTCACTGACTATCCTGTACCCATGTAATTATTTTTATCAGTTTCTTGTGTATACTTCCAGAGGCAATTTAATTATATATACATTGCATTTCTGGTTTTTATTTATTTTTTATTTTATGTACTTAGTACAGTGTCTACAGGGTCTCACTACACAGATCAGACTTGTAGTAATCCTCCTGTTTTCAGCCTCTAGATAGCTGGCATTGCAGGCACGCATTAACATACCTAGACTCGTTTCTCCATCTTTTAGATTCCACTGTTTACATAATGTGCTATACCTTTATATATACAAAAGAAACATAGAGGACTCTAAATGATTTGTTATTTTCTATAAAAAACATTACAAAGAAACATTATTTATAGTGTTGTATGCCTTAAGAAAACATCAGCATGTATTTTCTTTCTTTTTTATTTTTTCTAAAATTTAACTTTATTTTGAAGAGTGAAACCAGAGGGAAAAACAAATAGAAAAAATGACACAAGCAGTGTAATGTTCACATTGTCCCGCTAAGGTAAGAACCTGAAGGTATAAATAAAACCTGAAAGGTATAATAGATAGAGTAAAATGGAAACAAACAACTTACTTTTCTCTGTTTCTTTTTAAAATTATTTTATTTTTCTCTGTGTAATGAATGTATATTATTGTAATCATGCTTACCTTCTTCAGGTTTTAGGAAGCCTCTATATTTAATATCATACTATCACATTTGTACACATATGTAAAATTAGGTTATTTGTAATCTGCTGAGCTATTTGGTCAGCCCCGTGATAACTTTTAGAATTATTTAAAAAAAATATCATGGAAACTAGTACTTTATTGCTGATAAGGTGGCGAATACATAATCCTTTCGTATGGTTACTTCTTATATGAATCTACTAGCAATTTTTTTTTGTGTGTGGGACCAGGCAGGCACTTGTGCAATGGAGCTAGCTCTCCAGCCCTTAGCAGCAACTTTTGAAAAAATTGAACTTGAAAAATTTAATTTAGCACAGTTTATAGTTATTTTTTCTCTTAATTTTCCTTAGCTTAACAATATTTACCTAGATAGGGCTGGGAAGATAGCTCCCTGGCACAAGTGCCTACCTAGCAAGTGTAAGGTCGAGAGTTAAAACCCTGGTCCTGAAAAATAAAACATACAAAATTACCTAGGCAAGAAAAAAAAAAAAAAAAAAAAAAAACAACCCAAAAGCATATATTCCACACTGAGTCTGTAAACTCTTACTTTTATATTTAAAGCTCAAAATCCTCCTGGAATTGATTTTTAGGTATAATGAAAAATATTTTCCAGTAACCTTCATTTTATTGAAATTAATAACAGATTTAGAATTACCATTGAAGTAAAAATTGTAACAATAAATATTTGTGCAAACTCAATACTTATGTAGGTCTATTTCTCTTTAATTCATCTTCACTCTCCTTAGTGTTTATATTTTCAGTTTAACCTGTCATATATACTCTTTAATATTTCCTCATCTAACACTTGGTAGTTTGTATTTCTATAAACATTGAGAATGAGGTTATGAAATTCTTAAAATACTTATAATTTGTGATATTTGCTAAGTATGGTGATTCCTTATTATCAAATATCATTGATTTTTGTCTTTAATTTTTCTAAGTTTTATAGTCTTAATTACAATTCCAATTTTTCTTAATTTAGCTCCTATAGATATTAAATTATTTTTTCCTTTTGTTGAAGAATGCTTTTCTTTCTTTCTGAAGCACAGTACATTTGTTAGGATATGTTTTACAATGGAAGTTATTGTGTAAATATTATTTGGCAGTATGGTATTTTAATATATAGATTTGATGTTGCACTTGTAGAAGTACTTTAGACTGACACTTTTTCTACTGAATTGTTTTTGTTTTCTTCAGGCGCTAAAATTTCTATTGAATCACTTGGTGTACCACCCATATATAATTTTATCTCTAATAATTTTTAATTGTTTTTGCTTCCATTGCAATTGACTCATTGAATTCCATGCTCCTTTCTAAACACATTGAAAATTGTTCTCACTTGTAAATTTACTAGTAAGCTCTGTCATGGTGTCATACCTCCAAGTTCCCAGAAAATAATGTCTAATGCAGGGGATATTCATGATACAAACTTACAGAAAATATAAATAGCGACAACACAAAGCTGAGTTGTGTAATAATATTTAATATAGACATCTCATCAGCCTGACTACCACAAAATATACCTTGACTACTCTATATTTTATAAGAATATTTCATGAAATATAAAAACCATCTCAGGGACCAGTGAGATGGCTCAGTCGACTAAGGTGCCTACTTGGGCAAACTTACGCACTGATTTTCAAATCCCGGTACAACATGTCACACCAGCCGTGCTCCGAGGGCAGGCCAAGTCAGCCAGAGTCTGTGCATGGTGGTGAATGCCTGTAATCCCAGTTTAGAATTGAGTAAAGGAAGGAAGATTACCACAAGTCTGAGCTAAATAGTGAGAACTTGTGACAACTAAACACATTGTTTAAAAAAAAATCAGGATATATTTGGGTTGACAGATTGAGAATTGGGTCTCTGAACTGGCTCTCATTTATTACTACCTCACATTATCAACTATCACTCCTCCCAACTCAAAGACCAAATTCAAAATTGGGCAGCAGAGCACACTTCTCAGATGAAGAAATTCAAATGACAAATAAATACATCAAAAACTGTTCAACATAACTGGACATTAAAGAAGTATAAACTTAACACTGAGATTTCATCTCATGCCAGAAAGAATGGCTACCATGAAGAAGTGAACCAATAACAAATTCTGGAGGGGTTTTAGGGAAAAAACAAACCCTTCTCCACTGTTGGTGCAAATGTAGACTGGTACAAGCTCTATGGAAATCAGTGTGCAAATTTCCCCAAATGTTAGAATTAGAAGTTCTATTCAACCTAGCTATTCCTCCCCCAGGCATTTTTCAGTGAAACTGAAAAGCATACCACTATATACCTGTGCTACAGCAGCACTGTTTGTCATAGCCAAATCTTGGAAGCAAGCAAAATGCCCATCACCTGAGAAATGGATACAAAAGATGTGACATTGTTTTACAGTGGAGTATTATTCAGATGTAAAATAACAAACTCAATTTTTCTTTCAATTAATGGAGGCAACTAGAGGCTATAGTCATAAATGAAATAAATCAGACCCACAAGTGCAAGCAATATACTGTCTCTCTAGTGAAAGACCCTGAAAGAGTAAATAAAATCTGAAAGGTACAATAGATCCTGTGATAGGAAAATAAACTATTAAAATCAGGGAGCAGCTGGGTGTGGTGGCACATGCCTATAATCCCAGCATTCGGGAGGCTGAGGCAGTAGGATCAGTGCAAGTTCTAGACCAGCCTGGGCTACAAAGTGAGCTCAAGGCCAGCCTGAACTTCACAGGGAGACCCTGTCTTAAAAAAAAAAGACAAAAAAATCAGGGAGCAAGTGGTATCATGGAAAGAACAATAGAAGGAAATGTAAAATAAAACATATGTGTATATACATAGGATAGCATGGATAATGGTACTGCTGATTTCTATTGCGCTACTGAGAGGAATTAATTCTTATATTTTTTCTCTCTCCTTTTAGATAGATAGATTAATTGATAGATTGATTGATTGATAGATTATGGATAGATAACATACAAATAAAATGTTGAAAACTACATTATAAATGATACAGAATTATACTAAACAATATAATAGGAATTCAACAATGACTATTATATTCAACAACTGCTTAAAAAGATTTAAGAAATTAGAAAAAAGAAAAGAAGTAAGCATCAACTGCTCCTTTCAATAGACAGTACAAATCAATAGATACTATGAAAAAAAAACAAATGTGTTTAAATTTTATAATGTTTTCAGCAATTTTGCACGTTTATATTTGGTAGTTTGAACAACTCGTGTGAAGACCACATGCAATGTAATAATCATTGTGCGTTTTTTCTAATTTTTTACTGTTTTATATTCTTTTTAAAAATGTCTATATAAGGCATTATTTTTGTACATTTCTCTGTTGTATATTAATAAAATATTTGTATTCTCTATCATAGCATAAGATTATTCACAGTTGTACCAATACTAAAACCATATGTTAGGAGGTGAGAAGCGCAGTGTGAAGACATGTAGTTAGAAAGATTCTCTATTCACACTCAAACATAGCCTAATGAAGGTCATGTAATTTTTTTACAATGGTGACTATAGGAATACATGAGTTTTGAAATGAAGTGTATGAGGTGCACTATACTGTCCACCAAATAGTCAAACCTTAATTTCATATTTTGTTATATCATATGTCTGAATTATAATGGAACTGAGTTTTGTTTTAACAAATGATCTCCATTCTTCTCTGAGAGGACAGTTAGTACTCTTAGTAGACTCAGAAATTCTCTATGTGCTCAAGTATTATGTCTTAATATTTTACGCATCAAGATTGGAATAGCTTGGAGCTTATGTCCTCCAAAACTTCCTGTGCACATAGGTATTTCTTTAGGAGGATGACAGGGTAATGGGTATGTTATATTGGGATTAGCTGTGTGTGGTACTAGTTGAGTCCACTAATTGCTTCCTTATAATTCTGGATGTGGATAATGCGATGACCCTGCCATAGTGTGGTCGGGGGAAACAAATTAGCTTATAGCCTGGATGCAATAAAATGGGAAAAGTGGGAAAACAGGCTTCTTTTCCTTGATGCTGTCTGCCTGTATTGCAATACACATCTTCACTTCTGCAGTGCGGTCCTGCCTTGGACCCAGACAACTATGGATTGGAACCTTTGTGAACTATGAGCTAAAACAACCATTTCCTCCCTTGTGAATGTTAGAAATATTGTCCCAGCAATGAGAAAATACAATAAAACATGGCTGAAGGAACACTGTATGAACACGACTACATTGGAACAAAATCAAAGAAAATGACTGGTAAATATAGACTCTCGCAACACAGTTGTTTATGAAAGTACAATGATGTTAAAATTTATGAATTTTTTATAAATACTGGTCTTTCCTTGAATATAGACAACACTGTACTTTTCTGGATTTCTTACCTGGCAACATGATCAGACATTTGTAATCAAACAGCTCAATGTTATAAAGATGGGATGAATAAAGAAATTATTGCTTCAGTTTTTGTAGAGAAGCTCCAGTCTTCATCTTCAGCTTGGTTGACATCCCCTGATTTCTCTGACAAACTCTTTGCTTTATGCCTTGTACCCTTAAGCTTCCGGTATACACTCTTCGGGCTTCCACTGGCTTCTATATAGCTCTGTTCTGAACACTGGAACTGGACTTAAACCTTCAGTTTCCAATGTGAACACACCCTCTACACACTTCTTCATCCAATTCTGTGGCTGACCATCATAAGCCAATCTTGTAGTTTGTTATGCAAATCTATAAATGCAATACACTATATCAATATAGCCAAAGCCAAAAACCACATGATCGTCCCAATTGATGCAGAAAAGGCCTTTGAAAAAGTCCAACACTCATTCATGTTCAAAGTCCTATAGAAAATTGGAATAGAGGGCCTCTACCTCAAACCAATAAAAGCCATCTATGACAATCCAATGGCTAACAATTTAAATGGGTAAAAACTAAAGTCTTTTACTATCAAATCTGGTACAAGACAAGTATATGTTGGACTTAGTCAAAGATCTTTTCTGCATCAATTGAGATGATCGTGTGATTTTTGGTTTTGGCTCTATTGATATAGTGTATTGCATTTATAGATTTGCATATATTGAAACATCCTTGTGTCCCTGGGATGAATCCTACCTGGTCATGGTGTACAATCTTCTTGATGATTTGTTGTATTCTAGTGGCGAGGATTTTTGCCTCTATGTTCATGAGAACAATTGGCCTGTAATTTTCTTTTATAGCTACATCTCTCTCTGGTTTTGATACCAGTGTAATACTTCCCTCTAGGAATGATTTTAGAAGGATTGCCTACTTTTCAGTTTCATTGAAGAGTTTTACTGTTGGGATTAACTTATCTATAAGTTTCTTGTAGAATGCAGTGGTGAATCCATCAGTTTCCAGACTTTTCTTTGTCAGTAGACTTTTTATTACATTTTGTATTTCCTTGCCAATTATTGAGTTATTGAGAGTTCTTATATCTTCTTGATTGAGTTTGGGTAATTTATAATTTTCTAGGAATCTAATCATTTCATCTGTGTCTTCAATTCTGTGAGAGTAAAGATTCTGAAAGTAGTTATTTATGATCCTATGAATCTCTGCTGTTTCTGTATTAATTTCACTCTTCATTCCTTACTGCTTGAATCTGAGTCTTTTCTTTCCTCTTTTTAATGATATTAACTAGGGGCTTATCAATTTTATTGAATCTTTCAAAGAACCAGCTTTTTGATTCATTTACTTTTGTATTGTTTTCTTTTTCTCAACTGAATTAATTTCTGCTCTAAACTTTAAAATTTTCTCCCGTCGAGGTGGGTCATGCCCACACACTGTACTCTGTAGAACGATTGTGAGGACAATATGCAATATGTCAACTTTCAAAGAAAGGAAAGGGGAAAAGAAAAAAAAAATAATGTTGATTTAGAAGGGTTAATGTTTAATTCTTTGATCAATCTTATATACCTACATGTAATAATCTAAACTGATCTGATGATGAAAATATGTAATATAACCATTGTTAAATTTAAACAATAAAAAATATTAAATAAAAAGATAAGTCAGAAAAAAAAATTCCTCCCATCTTTGTGCTTTGGATTTCATTTGCTCTTCTATTTCTAGTCAATTAAGGTGCTCTAGGAGAGTGTTTATTTGTTCCTTTTCGGTTTTCTTAATGAGTGAGTTCATAGCCATAAATTTCACTGTAACAACTGCTTTCATTGTGTCCCATAAGTTCCAGTAGGTTGTGTTTGAATTTTCATTAAATTCAAGATATTGTTCAATTTCTTGTTTAAATTCAACTGTAACCCACTGTTTTTTGAGAAACGTGTTGTTTAATTTTCATGTATTTCTGGGGTTCTTGTGGTTTCTGTTGTCATTTACTTCCAATTTCATTGCACTGTGGTCAGATAATATGCATGGGATAATTTCTGTTTTCCTGCATATACTTAAGCATGACATATGTACTAATGTGTGGTCTATTTTAGAAAATGTCCTATGTGCAACTGAAAATAATGTGTATTCTGTAGTGGCTGGGTGGAACACTCTGTGTATGCTCACTAATTCCAGTTATTCCAAGTTCTGGTTCAGTTCTGCCTCTTCTTTGCTAATTTTTGGTCTGCTTGTCCTATGTTTTTCGAAAAATGGGTTGTTACGGTCTCCTGTTAAGTTTGTGGTGTTGGACATTAGATTTTTTATGTCCATTAAGGCTTGCCTTATATAACTTGTTTTTCCTTTGTTGGTTCCATACATATTTATGGTGTTACCTCTTCATCTTGAAGTTTTCCCCTAACCAATATGTAGTGGCCTTTTTTATTTCATTTGATCAGTCTTGGTTTGAAGTTTAAACTGTCTGCAAACAAGATTGTAACCCCTTGCTTTTTTTGTGGTAATGGCGCATGTAGTATTGTTTTCTACCCTTTAACTTTTAGCCTACGAGTTTCTTTGTGCGTTAAGTGCATTTTTGTATGCAGCATATTGTTGGATTTTGCTTTCTTCTCCACTCTGCCAGTTTACTTCTTTCAATTAGAGAACTGAGTCCATTTACAATGATGGTTATAATTGAAATATGATGACTTATGATTGGAATGACATTTACTTACTCCTGTTACCCTTTTTCTCCTGTGTTTAATTGAGTCCCCAGTTGGTGGGACTTTTCTGCCTTATTTGTTGAGATTGAGTCACTTTGATCCCTGTCTAAAATATTTTTTTTAGTATACAGTGTAGAGTTGGCTTTGATGTTATGAAATTGTTTAGTTGTTCCTTGTCATGGAACAACTATTTCACTTCTCCCTCATAGTTTAAATAGAGCTTTGCCGAGTATAGCAGTCTGGGTTCAAACTTGTTTTCATGTAGGAATTGAAGCACTCTACTACATGCTTTTCTTGGCTTCATGGTCTGTGTAGAGAAATCTGCTGTTATTCTGGTGGGTTTTCATTTAAATTTGATCTGTTTCTTTAGCAGCTTTTAGTATATTAGTCTTCTGCTGAATTACTAGAATCTTCACTATTATATGTCTGGATGTGTTTTTAGTCAGGTTGCTGTTATTTGGGGTTCTGTATGCTTTAGTTATCTGTATGTTCAATTGTTTGTTCATATTTAGGAAGTTTTCAGCTATTACTTCTGCCCATGTTCTTCTTATATCATTTGTGTTGACTCCTTCTTTCTCATTGATTCCTATTAATCTCACATTGTTCATCTTCACATCATCTTGCAGATGTTGAGTTATCTTTTCCTGCATCCTAGTTGTTTTTTAAGAGATTCTTTCTTACTCTTTCACTAGCTGTGACAGTGTCTTCCAGATCTAAGATTCTGTCTTCACTTTGGTTCATATGGTTCTGCCAGTTTGTGATTGAGATTTTATTTTCTTGTATATCTCTTCGAAACTTTTTCATGTGATCTATTTCTTTCCCATATTGCTCAATCAGGGAATCCATCATTTTTCTATTCTCCTCTCCTATGTGTTCTTTGGTAGTACTGAAGTCTCTTATTATAATTATCCTCTCTCTCTAGTTCGTACATTATTTCTGCTCTGTTGTCCTCTTTTCCTTTCTATATTTGTTCCCCTACTTTGGCTACTATTGATTTAGGGAGGTCTTTTTTAACTTCAGTGGTTATTTCTGCTCTAGTTTCCTCTATACGTTTCTGCAGTTGTTTTTCCACTTCAGATTCTATTTTTTCATACATTTCTTTTTTTTAATTTCACATGTTATATCAGATTTGAGTTGCTCTATACATTTCTGCACTTGCCTTTCCACCTCAGCTGCTACTGATTCAGAGATTTTCTCTGCATGATTCCCATTTTCTTCTATGGTAGTATTTGCTGTACTAGTTTTGTGTGGACTCCAGATCTGGGATTGGATCTTGCTCCTTCTCTTTATCATTTTTTATAGCAGTGAGCTCCATAGTTCGGTGAACTTGTACACTTAGCACCTATGCAAATTTGAGTCTGGAGCCACCAAGATTGTTCCCTTCCAGATGTGGCAGCTGCAAGTTGAAGCTCAGGCTGCTGGCTATTTTGAGGCCCAGTGGGTGGAGAGGGTGGTCGGCAGTGTGGGGATGGTGGGTGGCCATGTGTGTAATATGGGTGTCATCAGGGTATGGCAGTTGTGAAATTGGGGGATTAATTCATGCTTAGAGAGTTTTTATCTGGCCCATGTGAGCCCTGATCGGGAATGTGAGTGGGATCTGTGCTCAGGTTGTTGATGATTCAGCGAATGGGTCAGGGCTGAATCTGCTGGTTGGCCCAGTCAGGATGGCGATGGGGTCTGGCCTAGAGTTTGGGAGTGATGGGTCAGATCCGAGAACTGGAGTTTGGTGCAGGCGCCACTCAGCCAGTCAAAAATCCACTGTACTTTATATTGCATTCTTTTTGCTGTCATTACTTCTGATAAGAAATCAATTGTGAATGTTTTCCCAATTAGTCAATAGAAAACTTGATTTATTTTTACTTGTAATTTATTTGAATTTCATATGCTTTAATATGAAATATACTTTATACACTTTATCATATATTATATACTATATCTATATTTTATGAGGCTTCTGTGTCCATGGCTTAGAGTCTAAAATTTTATGTATTTCCCTTTCCCTTTTTCTAGAACTTTTGCTATTTTAATTACTGGAATGTTGCAAATTTTTTGTTCTACTGTTCTTGATGTTATACTCTTTCAAAATTATTTGTTTCACACCAGGGATACAGCTCAGTGATATAAGGCTTTCCTTGCAAGCTCACAGTCTTGCAGTCAATTCCAAATACCAAAAAAATAAGATAAGTTTATTTTTCATTTAAGTCTTTGAAGGGTCCATTGACAAGTTCACTGATTCTTTTCTTCAGCAATGTGAAATCTATTGAAAAGCTCATCAAATGCATATTAACATCTATGAATGTATTCTGCTATGTTAATGTTTGTTTCTGGCTAAAAATTAGTTGGTACAATCTGTATGTCTACAGTATCAACCTCCTTGCACATACTGTCTATTTTATTGGAGCATTTACTTTATTAAATGTAATTATTTTGTAACATCATTTTAATAATTTCAACATAAGTGACACCTGGTCCAGCCTGATAGCTCAGCAGACTAAAGAACCTGCTTAGTCTGTGAATCTCCACCAGAGTTGGATCCCTGGTATGCCTGCTGAGAGGGAAATTGACATTGGGTGTGGTGGCATGCTGTAATTCCATCATTTTGGTGGCTGAAAACAGTAGGACCACTATGAGTCTGATCTATCTAGTGAGACCCTTTAGTCTTTGTATCCTTTGTACTAAATGAATAAATAAAACAGAAAAGACACCTGAATTTGTACATAATGGATGCTTTACATCTTTATTCTTTGTTTTATTCTTCTGTTCTGACATATTTTTTAATATTATTCTTTTATAGTTAAGACGTATAACAACAAACAACTGTCCTAAAAAAAATAAATAAATAAAATAAAAAAAGAAAAGAAAACTGTCCTTAAATAAGCTTCTAGTGTAAGAATTCATGTTTGGCTGGCTAGGAATTGAGTTTACTTTCATATTAGTTCAAGCTAGGAATATTAAAATTTTAAAGTTCTTCTGGTATCCACACTTTTGTTTCTTTGTCCAGTACATTCTTAAGTGATCTTCTAAGAATAACTCTGCTCATTTTATATTTGTTTCAGTATTTTAAGGCCATATTGTGTGTTGGCAAAATATAAAAGAGAGAAAGGGAAAATTCTGTGTTATTATTATTCATAGTAATTTAGTAGCCCTATTTCAATAGAAAGTAACCTTCAAAATTCAAAGTATTTTCAAATGAAATAGTGCACATTTTCTTTTAGTTGAAAAAGGATGTTAGATTTGACAGAATGGTAGGAAAGCTCTTGCCTTCATGGGACAAGTTCAAGTAAAGCTGGAAAGGGATTTATACTATGAATGATTCTCTAGTATATTTCCAAAAAACGATATAGACTTTTCTTCTCTCCCTTCAGGCCCAAGTAGAATATTTTTCATCATTTTACTTATTCTGGTAGCAGTAGTTTCTCTAGTGTGGATATGGCTAGAGAGTCAACCTCTCAGAATTTTTTATTCTTAATTCCATTTAATATTCAGCTTCTAGAAATTCATCAAAATTAATTTTCTCTATCATGTTTCAATTTTACTTGTGAGTTGAAGCGACAACTTACAATTACATTATATGTCAGAAATTAAAACTGCATCTAATTACTTTGCTCAAATCTTTATGACCTGTGTTCTTTCTAGGATAACTATATTTTGAGGCTTGTATGAAAGAGGAAGTAACAGGATGATCTGACATTAGATATTTCTCCTGATATTGAAGATCTATATATGAATAGAACATTTTCAGAGCCAATATACTACAATCAGAGGCTGGAGTCTTTCATTATTTTCTGAGTTATATTTCATTTATGCTTAAGTTATGTAGTCTTATATCCACAGTTTCTCAAGATTTCACGTTGAATTAGGTCTACAAATGCTTTAACTACTGCTCTTCAACAGTTTTTCTTGTTGTGGAATACCAGGGATAGACGTACATTCACATACTTTCCAGGACAATTATTGCAAGGTTTAAATTAAATCTACATTTTTTATTTTTAATACTTAATTTATTTTTAACCATCTATGTCCTTGTCATTTTGTAATGATTTTTCATCACTATAACACAATTCCTGATTACAAAAAATAGAGGAGGAATTTAAATTTTGGTTCATGATTTAACAGTTTTCCGTCCATGGAAAGTTGTCTTTTCACCTCATGCCTATGGAAAGACATAATCTTCATATTAGAACTGTATGAGTGAAAAGCTATTCACCTCATAGTAGCTGAAAAGAAGAGAGACTGAATGCAATAAATGGAGAGGAGAAGTTTTGAGACTAGAGATACTTCCAAATAATGCACTAGCTCCAACTTGTCCTCATGTCCTTTTTTTTTAATCAGATCTCAATATTGTTATCAAAATATAATGTTACAAGTGAATTAATTTACTTAATTGAGGTGTGCCCTCATGACATATTTGTTTTCAAAATAGCTCATCAACAGGTAACCAAACTTTATATAACTTTGGAGCATGTTTGAAAACCAGACTGTAGCATCAAATAAAATACAAGGAATGTTTATTTCTACTCATAATCAGTGATTTCAGTCCATAATAAATTCATTCTCTTCTTTTGGGCCTTTGAAAAGGCAGTATATCATAGATGGAAGAACGTGGTAGAAAAAAGTTGCGTACCTCACAACTACCACGAGTAAGACAGAAAAATTGTTGATCTCTATTTTTCCCCCAAGATTACATACCTATTGTCATATTTTCGATTTACAATGCACCCCAAAACTCACACATGCTCAAATTTGGGGACTTTGGAATATATTGATATGTTTTGGGCTTGTGCTTTATCCCAGTGAGTTTATTTTCTGAATGTGATGTGGAAATAACACATATTTGGAGTTGTGTTACTGGAGATTTTCTCTGGAAAATTGTGTCTCCTTCCGTAGTTCTTCCCTTAGGTCTCAGCTTCCTTGTATCCATGATGTGAATTTCTCTTCTCTCCCATGACACTCTGCTGTGGTGTTCTGCCTTGAAAGCAGCTTAAAATGAACTGAAACACAAGTCAGAATAAACCTCCTTCATAAGCTGTGCATATTACGTGTTTTATTCAAAGAACCAGTGAAGTGAACTGCTTTCTTCTGTTAGATCTCTCATCATTCACTGCCTGGCTTGGAGCCATCTGTTATACATTGTGTTATGATGTGATCCGAAAAGTTCTTGTGGCCTATGTGAAGCTTTTGAGTTGTGGCTATATCTAGAATGAGCAATGCCAGGATTAAGGGTATGTGATAACTAAATGAGTAAAGTGATTTTTTTGACATAGTTATGGGTGTAATTATTGAAAAAAAAGCCCACCTGGAGTGAGAGTGCTACAAAACCCAAGGTTGAGTAGCCTGGATAGAATATCAGAGAATGAAGAGGACTACTGGCATCACAGGCTGTTGCCAGACTTCTACTATGTTTTGGTCGTTCTTCCTGTCCTGCAATGAATGGGCTTTTTGTCTTCTGCAGTGCTCATTTTCTCTTGCAGACAACCAAATTTGGACTATTAGCCAAAAATAAAACTTTCTGCCATTAGTTTTGGCAATTCGCTATTTTCTCTCAAGAATGAAATAACCATGGACTGAGTTCTCCAAAAACTGGTGAGTTAATGTAAGTCTTTTTTATAAATATCAGTTGTGTTTTATGTATTATCCTAGTAAAAGAAAGTTACTGAGATATCCAGTGAACAACCTTTCCCCTCTAATCACCAGATTATAAAGCTTTCATCATTTCTGAATAGCAATAGCTCTGACAAATAAATATTTTATTGTTTTTATTTTTTATTTTTTTTTTGGGGGGGGGATGGGGTTCAAACTCACGACCTTTTACTTGCCCAGCAGGCACTTGTGCTTTGGAGCTATCTCCCCAGTTCCCTTTATTGTTATTTTAAAGAAAAAAAATTGTAATTAAAGCATAAACAATTATAAGTGATACAGATTTTCACTTTGAAAAGGAATATGAATTTCAAAGGATATGTTAAAATACGTAGTGTTGTCTTCCAACCAGTTCATGTTAGCACATGTATACATGTGAAATTAGGAGAAGGAAAAAAAGAAAAAAACTTGATAAGAAATAAAGAAGACAAAAAAGAGAAGAAACAATTGCTGCTTTAACTGGCAAATGAATATTTAAAGAATGTGCCTTCAGGAAAGGTTTATCTAATTTTTAGCATCATAAATAAATTTTGTAAACAGTCATACCTTATTTTATCAAAACTGTGACAAGATACTCTACAGCCAAATTTAAAGGAGGAAAGATTTACATTGCTCTCAGTTTGTAGAAGTTTTAGTCCATAATCAGCTGAATCTGAGCCCAAGTGGCATGACAGAAGGGCATCCAATAGAAAACATAATCCATTGCGAGTTGACAAAAGTTAACAAGCAGCACGTATAATGAGGTGATGTGTTTCTTATTTTCCCCTTTTAGTTTCAATTACACTAATGGAAAATATGAGATGAACCAAGCAGTAACCTTCTGTTAGATCAGTAAATTTTTATATCAATAAATGTACTTAGGGACATTAAATATGGTAATTTTGTAACAAAATATCTACTTTTTGCTGTTTACTAGTATATTTTAACAACTAAAACAGTAGTTTTAAGTTCAAAGTAAGTGTGTGCTACAAAGTATACTCTAAATGTACACAGGAACAGAAATATATTTATAGGTTATTCTCAATTACAGCCATACAATGATGATGAAAAGAATGTATCATGCGAAGTAATGAAAGATGCATATTCCAAGGTGTTTCAGATTCATGCATGCAAGCATTTTTATTGTTCAGTACTATTTAATTTACTCAACATTTTAAATGACTAAGAAATAGTGAAAATATATAGAAAATATTTAGGATTACATTTTTAAAAAGCAAGTAAATAAAAATACCAAGAGGGCCAGCCACATAGCTCAGTAGAACAGAGCACCTGCTTAGGCAAAGTGCAGGTACCAGGGTTCTGTCCCTGAAACCAGCAAGCTTTTCCAGCCCCACCCAAGTGATGCACTGAGATGGTTGTTGAGACTGGGAGTGTTAATCACAGCCCTTGGGAGGCTGAAAACAGGAGGATCACTATGAGTCCCATTGGTGCAGTGACACCCTGTAGACCCTGTACTAAATCCGGTAGACTGAGACATATAAAACTTCAAATAACATCAAGCAAATTAAATCCACATCCTGACAAATAACAATCAATATCCTAAAAATTCAGAGCAAGAATAGTTCAATGAAGCCACTAGAGAAAGAAATAAATTATATTCAATGGAAAACCCACAGAACAAGAGCAAATTTCTCCTCCCAACCCATTAAGTCAAGAAGAGAACAAAGTGCCTCATGTCCTCCAAGAAAACAAATTCCAGTCTAATCTGATTTATCCTGCAAAACTCTTCTCAGTTTAATGGAAAAGTGAAATACTGCAATGACAAAGAACAAATAAAGAAATTCATGATGACCAAACCAACCAAACATGAATTACTAAATGACTTTATAGAAAAAGGATAACAATACTCACATTTCCAATAACAAAAACAGAAAGAACCAACCAAAGATGGCAAACTACTAAACACAGTATAAAAGTTAAGAACCAACAATAGGAAAATAGGGCGAGAAATCTAAGGCAATACAAGTGATTTATAACCACAAATGTAAAGGGACTCAATTCACAAAATAAATGAAATCACTGGCAGAGTGGATTACAAAACAAAATTCAACAATATGCTATATACAAGAAAGACATTTAATTCATAAAAAATTAATAGACTGAAAGTCTAAAGATGGAAAATAATACTACATGGTTTAGGATCTCACAAAAAGAAGGGGTAGCTATTCTGTTCACACACAATAAAAATGTGAAGGCAAGAATATTCAAAGAAAATAAACAATGTCACTATATACTGGTTAGTGGAAAAATTGAAGAGGAGGAGATAACAATCATAAATATGTATGCACCATATACATGAGAACCCAAATGTATAAGACAAAATTTAAAGGACATGAAACATCTAATAATCAATATCACAATCTTAAAAGGGGAACTTAACATACCCGCATCTCAAAAAAATATGCCAAGCTGGAAAAAATAAGCAAAAAGGTAGCAAGCCTGAAACAAATCTTTGAAGAAATGGACTTAGTGGGCATATATAGTCCACTGTGTGATCACCCAACATCTGGATACCCTATATTTTCAGAGACACATAGGACACTTTCTTTCTTTCTTTCTTTCTTTCTTTCTTTCTTTCTTTCTTTCTTTCTTTCTTTCTTTCTTTCTTTCTTGTTTCTTTTTATTTTAGTAATGGTCTAAAGGGTCCTAAGTGTCTCACTTCATAGATAACCCAAAGTGATTCACCTGTGTTCAGGCTTCCAAGAGCTGGGATTAGAGATGCATGTCACTTCTCCCAGTCTGTATCACTATCTCAACATGCCCCAGGCTGGGGCCAGCACAGTATGCTAGGGATTAAACCCTGGAAACTTCATCTGCTTAAGCATGCACTTTAATCTACTGAGCTGTTTGGCCACCGCTTATATGAGTCATTTTCTAAGATAGACCACATACTAGTCCATAGGTCTTCCTTATGTACATCCAAGAAAGAGAATTATTACATGCATATAATTTTACCACAGTGAAATGAAACTGGAAATTAATGACAAAACTGAACTTACCGTCCCAGCCAGACCCAAAGCACACTGCTGGGACCTGAGCCTGCGCACTCGCCGCTGGTAAGCTCCCTGCGCCCCTCTGCCCCGCCTCTGCGTTCCCGCAACTAACTTGCCATCCCAGCCAGACCCAAAGGGCACCGCTGGGAGCTGAGACTGCGCAACCTCCGAGGGTAAGCTCCCTGTGCACCTCTGCCCCGCCTCTGCGTTCCCGCGACTAACTTCCTGTTCCAGCCAGACCCAAAGCGCACCACTGGGAGCTGAGCCTGCGCACCAGCTGGGTCAGGATCCTTGTCCTGCCTTCCCTTTCCCCGCACCCCCCCTTTTTTTCTTTCTTTTTTTTTGAACCCCTCCAGCCCAAACTCCAGCACCCAACCCATCAAATAGCCCGTTTGGTAACCAATCTGGTTCACGAGCCTACGAGGACTACTCAATACAAAGCTCCACCTCCACCTACAGACAACATCCGCCAGGATTCACAAAAGCTAGCAGCCAGATCCCCAACATAAGAGTCAGGAACCTCCATAGAAGAACGACCTTGGAGTCTCCAGACCAAACGCCCATAGACACAGCATAACACCACCAAAGTGCACAGGTCGCTTCCATACAAAATGATAACAACAAGGAGTAGGAGGCAATCTCAGGACCCATGCCCACCCAAACCAAATACAGAAGACACTATCATGGAAGAAAATGAGAATTATACAGATGAAACCTCTGAATTGGTAGCATCTGAGGCAGACACACGAGTGCAGAAACTTATAGAGCAACTGAGATCAGAGATAACATCTGAAGTAAAAAAAGAAATACATGAAGTGGAAAAACGGCTGGAGAAACGTATAGAGGACATCAGAGCAGAAATAATATCTAAAGTTGACAAAGACATGCCTAAATCAATAGCATCCCAAGTAGGGGAACAACTACACAAAAGTAGAAAGGAGAACAGA
>PVJA010027816.1:15992-28381 GCA_004027025.1 Myocastor coypus | reverse complement strand
GGGGAGATAACTCTGTGGCGCAGGTGCCTGCCTGGCAAGTGCAAGGCTGTGAGTTCAGACGCCGGGCCTACCAAAAGAGCAACAACAACGAAACCACTGGTTCTAGTTCTTCGGAGACATTCCCCAAGAAAACTTTTAAGGAAAGGGGACCTAATGTGATGTCTAATAAGTTTCAGAAATGTAACACAAAATCTGGGCAAGAAAGGGTGTGAAACAATTTAAGAATAAACAACAAGGGGAGGGGCCCGGCGGGATGGCTCAGTGGTCTAAAGCACCTGCTTAGGAAAGCTTAGGCGGCTGCAGGGACCGCGGTTCGATCCCCGGCACCACATGCTGTGCCAGCCCTGCCCTCAGGGCAGGCTGAGCCGGCCATAAAAATAAATAAATAAACAAAAGTTCAGAAACAAGAAAAAATAAAATAAAAAATTATTAAAAACAAAACATCAACAAGAAGGGGACAAAGGAACAAAGAGCGAATTCAAACCAACAAATGAATTCAACAAGAAGAAAAAATTCCAGTCAGATGGTAAAAGTGATGAATTGGCATCCGGGAAACTGAAATGGAATTGACTTCAGACAGGAGAAGGAAAAAAGAAGGGAGTGGAACAAAAAGGAAAGGAAGGCAGAAAGAAAGAAGGAAAGAAAGAAAGAAAGAACGAATGAATGAACTGAAGCTCTGAAGCTGAGCAGGTAGCTCAGTGACAAAACCAGCCCCATGACATTGTTCAAGCAAAACAGATTTGGAAGATCTTTTTTTTTTTTTTTTTTTTTGTCTTTTTGAGACAGGGTCTCGCTATGCAGTTGAGGCTGGTCCTGCGCTCACTTTTGTAGCCCAGGCTGGTCTCGAACTCCCACCAATCCTCCTGCCTCAGCCTCCCAAGTGCTGGGATTACAGGCGTGATCCACCAGGTCCGGCTTGGAAGATCTTAAGAAGAAAGGATTGTGACCAAAATGAGCAAAGCTGATTCAAGGGAGAATTAAAGTTTTAATCTTTTTTTTTGTATTTTTAAATTTAATTTATTTTATTTTTTCTTGTTTCAGAACCTTTGTTTATTCATTCTTTTTTTTTTTTTTTTTTTTTTTTTTTTTTTTTTTTTTTTTTTTTTTTTTTTTTTTTTTTTTTTTTTTTTTTTTTTTTTTTTTTTTTTTTTTTTTTTTTTTTTTTTTTTTTTTTTTTTTTTTTTTTTTTTTTTTTTTTTTTTTTTTTTTTTTTTTTGTCTTTTTGAGACTGGGTCTCACTGTGCAGTTGAGGCTGGTCCTGAGCTCACTTTTGTAGCCCAGGCTGGTCTCAAACTCGCACCAATCCTCCTGCCTCAGCCTCCCGAGTGCTGGGATTGCAGGCGTGACCCACCACGTCCGGCTATTCATTCATTTTTATGGCCGGCTCAGCCTGCCCCGAGGGCAGGGCTGGCACAGCATGTGGTGCCGGGGATCAAACTTGGTCCCTGAAGCCGCCCTAGCTTTCCCAAGCAGGTGCTTTAGACCACTGAGCCATCCTGCCAGGCCCCTCAAGGGAGAATTAAAATGGTTGCATCTGCACATGATTGAACTTGTGTGACCTGGTGCTGTATTCAGCGTGGTCATGAAGAACAGAGCAGACAGGCTTTTGAAGAATTGCGAGGCGATTTGGTTGAATTAAGGAAAACCCAAATACTCCAGAAATAGTATTGAGAAATTTCTCCTGCCAGGAAGCAAACCACAGCTTGTAGATGATCAGAAGCCGTTCTGGAGCAGAGCACCGTGCGGCCTGTGGAGCTCTGGGAACACATTTTAGCTTTACAAGTCTGTAGAGCACCCAACTCTACACAGTGTAAAGTGTTAGAGGTACTGCCTGGATGCCTGGAAAATAGCGATTATTGGGCCCGGCAGGATGGCTCAGTGGTCTAAAGCTCATGCAGGCGTCTGCAGGGACTGCGGTTCTATCCCTAGCACCACATGCTGCGCCAGCCCTGCCCTCAGGGCAGGCTGAGCCGGCCATAAAAATAAACAAACAAAAGTTCTGAAACAAGAAAAAAATAAATAAACTAAAAGAAATTCCTTTTTTTTTTTTTTTTTTTTTTTTTTTGTCTTTTTGAGACAGGGTCTCACTGTGCAGTTGAGGCTGGCCTTGAGCTCACTTTTGTAGCCCAGGCTGGTCTTGAACTTGCAACCGATCCTCCTGCCTCAGCCTAAAAAATATTCTTGGGCTTTTTTTTTTTTTAACTTATGCAGCCGCAAAACTCAGATAGTACTGATCGAAGCCATGAAGTGGTGGCACATCTGGCCTGCAGCCGTGCTGGTGCCCACGTGGCCATGTGCTGCTTGTGGCACGGCGCACCCAAGGACAGAAAAGTAATTGTGAGAGTTGAAGACAACATCAAGAACGTGTCTCGTGGGCCGTATTCACTGGGTTGCGGGCAGCACTTGGTTGTATCCATGGCGCTAAGCCTGTGAAGCGGACGATCATCAGAAGTTATGGGTGTTTTGAGCCAGGCGTGGTGACGCATGCCTGTAATCCCAACACTCGGGAGGCTGAAACAGGAGGATCGGTGTGAGTTCGAGTCCAGCCTGGGCTACAAGAGTAAGCTCAAGGCCAGCCTGAACTGCACAGCAACACCCTGTATCAAGACAAAAACGAAAGTTATCAGTTCCTTGTCTAATACAAATACGGAAGGAAGGTCTGTGAGATTACGGAGCCCAGAGACCCTGTGCAGCCAGTGCGAGAGATCACTGCAGTTCTGCCAAAGGAACGTGGTGATGCACCCAGGAAGGACACAGAGGTCCGCTGTCGTGAGCTCTTAGTATCTGTCTCTGTAGCTTTGCTAAGTGCTCCAGATAGGGCGCTCGATAGATCTGCATGGGCCTGGCGTCTTGACGTCCTGCGGTGTGGATTTAGCCTGCCATGGATGCCGTGGCCTGCCTGGGAGCAACGGGACTGCACCCTCGGGGGCCCGGGAAGCCGCGTGTGGCACGCATCCTGCAAGACAGTTCATTTTGAAGTGGCTGGTAGAGCAAGACGAAAAGGTGAAGGAACACGGAAGAGGAGCTGGTTTGGGGAAAACAGCACAAGCTGGCGTGAAGAACCCGAAGTCCTGGGCCTGCGTCAGTCGGGGTGCTGTGACGCAGGGTGCCGTCGTCCCTTCCGGCCTTCCACAGAGTACTGGCAAAGAAGATGCAGGGAAAGTCAAAGCTGGACGGAAAAGCCTGATTCCCACACGGGAAAGCAAAAACACCAGCAGAGGGGCTGGGGAGATAGCTCCGAGGCACAAGTGCCTGCTGGGCAAGTGCAAGGTCATGAGTTCGAACCCTGGTCCCACAAAAAAAAAAAAAAAAAAAAAAAAAAACCAGCAGAGGAATAGAAACTCCTCTTGGAAAAGTGACTGTGTCGGTGGAAGCAGTTAATAACAAGATGGGATTGTGTTTCCGGTCTCTGTCCAGTCTTCCCACTGCAGGAAAGGGGGAGGGGCGCTCGCTCTCCCACTTTGGCAGCTCTGCACATGCGTTGCTTTGCCTGAGAACCTTTTATACATAAAATGATATGAGATGGTAAAAAATTGAAAAAGGACAGGGAAAGATGAAGGATTATAGAAGTCATTAATGTTGAAGAGTTTGTCCAATCTTCCATACATCTGTGTTAATCTGAGCAACAGATTTGATGATAAAAATATGTAATAAAATGACCAGTGAAGGGCCGGCCAGATAGCTTACTGGATTAAAGCACCTGCTTAGCTAGACGCAGGGACTGGGTTTCCGTCACGGTGTGCTGTGCCGGCCCTGTCATCCCAGCACTTGGGAGCTTGAAAATGGGAGGATCACTAGGAATCCAATCTGTTTAGGGAGACCCTGTACTCAATAATGAAAAAGAAATATTGTGCATGTTCCATTCTTGGTTTCAAAATCTATACCATATTGTCATTCTGTTACTGTCTTTGTTTTTTGCTATTTGTTTTTGCTTTTGTTTTTACTGTTTAAAATAAAATAAATTTTTGTTTAAAAAAAAAGAGCTGGAAAATTTACTTTTTACGGTGATATTGCATAATTCCTCAGTTTGCCACTGAAGAGATTGCTGTATGTTTGTGACTCACGCCACCTAGCCAGAGACCACCAGGACCACAGAGTTTCTCCAACAGATACAGTGGAATTAATGACCCTCTCGAGAAGTTTTAAATAATCCTAGAGTGAATCTTGAGGAACATTCTCAGTCATTTCTTAGTATATTGATTTTTTGACTGGGTGGTATCTAGTCTCCATAATAAAGCAATTATTTTTTTGTTATTATTGATCTTTTTTTCACCAGAAAAGTGAAAATAGAGCACGTTTTACTCTACATACATTTTTTTCACACTCACATAGGATCAAGAAAATCTCTGGTGCCAGTGATATCTGTAAATGAGAGAGACAGAGACAGAGAGAAGAGGAGGGGAGGGGAGAGAGACGCTGGGGAGATGGCTCACTAGGATAAGTGCTTGCCTGACAGCACAAGGGCCTCGGTTCAATCCCCAGTTCTGAAAAAGAAAAAGAAAATCCATCTGTAACGCTGCCACTCAAACACAGGTGAATCACATGGTAGAAATTAACCTCAGCAACTCAGCAGTACATGAGCAGATACAAGAGCGGCACGGAGCCTGCACACAGCTCTTGGTAAGCTCCGAGTTACCTTCCCGGGGTCACCATGGGTCCCAGCATCTTGGGGCACGTTGGCTTGTGGTCCCCTGCAGGTCACAGACAGGAATTCAAATGCTGCCTAGGAGGTACACTTTTCTTTTTTTTTTTTTTTTTTTTTTTTTTTTTTTTTTTTTTTGTCTTTTTGAGGCAGGGTCTCACTATGTACTTCAGGCTGACCTTGAGCTCACTTTTGTAGCCCAGGCTGGTCTTGAACTCACATCGATCCTCCTGCTTCAGCCTCCCAAGTGCTGGGATCCCCTTGTATTAAAGCCACGCTAAGGGACAGGAGTGAGGGGTTCGATCTGTGACCCTGCTGTGCCACTCCAGCCCCTACCCCTGGGAGTGCTGAGGTGGCCATTGATACTGGCTGTGCTGGTGTGTGCCTGCCGTCATCCCAGCTCTTTTTTTTTTTAACTTTTTTCTTTTTTTTTGGTCTTTTTGAGACAGGGTCTCAATGTTCAGTTCAGGCTGGCTTTGAGCTCACTTTTGTAGCCCAGGCTGGTCTCGAACTCACATCGATCCTCCTGCCTCAGCCTCCCAAGCACTGGGATTACATGCTTGTGCCGCCACGCTCAGCTGAGAAAAACATTCTTAAAGGGCCAAGTGACCCAGTTCTAACTTTGTGCTTAGCCTTAAGGCAGATTTGTTGGAGAGAGATTAGCTGTAGGCAAATAAATGCAGTGGTAACTAGAAAGAAAGAAAGATGGGGCCCAGCAGGATGGTTCAGTGGTCTAAAGCGCCTGCTTAGGAAAGCTTGGGTGGCTGCAGGGACCGCAGTTCGATCCCTGGCATGACAAGCTGCGCCAGCCCTGCCCTCAGGGCAGGCTGAGCTGGCCATAAAAATAAATACATAAACAAACAAAAGTTCTGAAACAAGAAAAGAAAGAAAGAAGAGATAAAAGAAAAGAAAAGCATTCTTAGCATGCACCAGACAGACTGTATCCAGGGCTTCAGCCAAAGCTGAGCGCTGCCTGGGTTTCAGCAGCACCGGCTCCAGGAAGGGGCCGCAAACTGGTCGGGCCTGCAGCAAGGGTGCATCGGCGCGGCACAGGCCACGGCGCGCAGGTCCCAGCACGCCCACTCTAAAGCTGCGGAATGAGCCAGCATCCATTGCTACGAACGCCTGATGACTGGGCTTGGTAAAACTCAGTATCCTCGGGGGGTGGCACACAAGCTGTAATCCCAGTGCTGGGCAGGCTGAAAACAGGAGGGTCACAGGAGTCCAGTCTACGGAGTCAGACCCTGTAGATCCAGCATTAAGTACACTAAGAGAGAGGGCGGGAGGGAGAGAGAGAGAGAGAGACAGAGGGAGACAGAGACAAAGAGAGACAGAGAGACACAGAAAGAGACAGACAGGGACAAAGAGACAGAGAGACAGACAGGGAGATAGAGAGAAAGACAGGGAGATAGAGACAGAGAGAGAGAGAGAGAGCACTGCTCAGGCGATCCTCCACACAGGTCCTGAGATCCTATTAGGACATTGCTGTCTCCTAGAAAAAACACAATTCCATGCCGGGGGTGGAGGGGATACTTAAATAATCCTACTTGATCGGCTAAGATACCCCTAACTGCGCTTGCCCCCCTGAGCCCCTTCTCCAAGACCCACAGCAGTAATCCACGGGGAGCCCCCTGCAGCTCCTGCTCCTGGTGCTCCGGGCCTGCATGCTCTGCACAGTCCTCCCACAGATCCCCTGTGCCTGGAGCACAAGTAGACGTGTTTGCTAATGACAGCCGCAGGGGCTTCAGCTCTTGCTGTGAAGCCCAAGGTCGGAACGCTCAGGTGTTACGACTGGGTCAGAATTAGCAGCTCGGGGCTGGGGAGATTGCTCAGTAGAATAAGCGCTTGCCTGGCAAATGCAATAACCCGAGTTCAATCCCCAGTTCACCAAAAAAAAAAAAAAAAAAAAAAAAGCAGCTCATGTAGGCACCGCACGCTGTCCAAAGGGTCAGGCCACCACCTCGGGGCACCACCGCCGCACCTGCAGCAGGCAGACACCCATCTCCTGGTCTGGAGAAGGCCTTGCCCATGGCTGCGCTTGCTGGGTGAGGAGGAATCCAGGAAGCCGCCCTAGATCTGCACCAGCCCAGGCGCTGATGGCGGCTGTGCGGGCTCTGCGCTGAGAAGCGCTCTGCTGGTGCAGGGAGCCACAGGCTCGGGGCTGCGCCTCCAGCGTGCAGCTGAGTTGGGAGGGGCCCAGGCCGTCAGGATCTCCGGGCTTGGAGGACAGCGGTCCACTGCAGGGGGAAAGCTAGGGCTCTTCAGGGCTGCATCCCATGGATGGGCCGAACCTTAAGTTCTTGTGGTACTGAGGAAAGGGACTGCACCCTGAAAGACGTCGGGGTGAGTGTGTGTTCTTAAAGTCTAAGACTAGCTTTTAAAAAGGCTAGAGGTTACTGTTAAGTTACTTTTTCCTCATTGCTGGGACAAATACTTGACACTCGAATTGAAGGAAGGAAAGCCTTATTTAGCTCACAGTTTGTGGAGGCTTCAGTTCATACTCTGCTGGCTCCAAAGCAGCAGAAAACAGTGAAGAGCAGAGGAGGAGCAAAAGCTGTGGCATCCATCAAGCCTCTCTCTTCCACATTCTTTGCCTGGGCATTATTTATCTATCTATTTATTTGCGGTACCCGGCATTGAACTCAGGACCTTGCGCTTGCCAGGCAGGCGCTTATTCTACTGAGCTATCTCCCTGGCCCAAGAATATATTGAACAACAACAACAAAAAAAAGCTTCTGTCAGAGAGGAACTTAAAGGAACCCTAATAGTTTGCTGAGAATCCTGTCTCTTCTACAGATTTTTAATGGGCATATCCACGATATGAGGTGGGTTCAAGGTGGGAACAAATAGAAAATCAGAAGGCGGGCTGCAGGCAGGAGAAAAGTACGGTCAAGCAACAAGATTACGGGAGTAATTGCCAGGGAAAGTGGATTAAACCTGCGTGGAATAAGGAAACGAGTCGGAAGGCAAGCAGACGGGAGTACGCAACAGGTCCGCTCCGCTGCCACAAGCGGTGCAGTTAGTCAACATCTCCGGACTGGCACCCACCCACTTAGACTATGAATCTCCGACTTCAGCCCCTAGGGTGCACGGGGGTCGCCATCTATTCGAGCTCTTGTCCTGAGGTCTGGGCCACAGGGGCGGTGCCTGTGCCTCCCACCGTTGCGAGTTATCTCATCTTCCATACTGGATGACGGGAAGGATGAAAATAACGGATTCACGATTGCTAGGTATTAGTCGGCAGGTTCTGGCCCAAGGAAAACCCACAGCTTCAACATGGCTCAGTTCTGAAAGACAGCAGCTTATTTCCCCAGTGACCACTTCCCCTGTCCTCCTCATGGTCCTGAATTCAACTTTCAAGTCTCTTCTCAGGCCTGCATCTAGAAAGAGCTCTGGTTCTTACCTAGTTGTTCTCCCAAAGCCTCATGTAAATTATGGGGCTGTCAAGTGCAGGGCTTGAGGGGCGGGGGTCAGAAGATGAGGGCGGGGCTCAAGGGGCGGAACCAGAGGGATGGGGGTGGGCTTACGGGGCGGGGCCAGGGACTGAGGCGAGGCTCGACGGGAGGGGTCAGGTCACCAGGGCGGGGCTCAGGGGGCGGGGCCAGAGTGGTGCAAACCATTAAACCGACACTATGCATCTCTCCTGCCCCAGGCGTGGTGGCCTTTTCTTGCAGGAGTGGAGCGGATCATCCTGGACGTGGCAGCGCAGGATCTCGAGGTCTTGCTGTGTAAGTCAGAGCGCTTTAAAGGGTGAAACCGGGGCCCTGGCGGGATGGCTCAGTGGTCTAAAGCGCCTGTTTGGGAAAGCCTTAGGTGGCTTCAGGGACCGCGGTTCGATCCCCGGCACCACATGCTGTGCGAGCCCTGCCCTTGGGGTGGGTTGAACCGGCCATAAAAATGAGTGAATAAACAAACAGAGGTTCTGAAACAAGAAAAAAATAATAAAATAAATAAATAAATAAATAAAGGGTGAAGCCGGGCGTGGTGGCTCACACCTGTAATCCCAACACTCGGGAGGCTGAGGCAGGAGGATTGGTGCGAGTTCAAGACCAGCTTGGGCTACAAAAGTGAGCTCAAGGCTAGCCTCAACTGCATAGCAAGACCCTGTCTCAAAAAAGACAAAAAAATAAAAAATAAAGGGTGAAACCTCCAGGAACTGTGAGCTAAAGAAACCTTTCCTTCCCAAAGCTTCCTATGGGGTATTTCTCCCAGCAAGGAGAGAAGAATAAGTAGGAGAAGCCCTGATCAGCTCCTTATGAGTCCCTGAAGCTCTGTCCTATCTCCCCCCCCCCCCAGGAACCGTGGATCCAACTCAGGACCTTGCACTTGACAGGCAGGCACTTGTGCCCCTGAGCTCTCTCCCAGGCCCTAAAACTCTGCCCTATCTGATCCTGATTTTGCCAGGTTTACCCAAGCAGCTGTACTTGTTGTCTTATGGGGTTCCCCTCTCATGTGCAAGTTTCCATGTTTTCTACCCTACACCCTCCTCACCTCATGGTATTGCTCTATGAAAATCTCCAGAAAGGGCAGATTGCCGGATAGCACCCTTGTGTCCGCTTCTGACCCCCTCTCATACAGATGGTTTCTTTCCCTCATTGGCTTTTAGAAGACACAAACTGATGCCAGATCTTCCAGGTTGGGAGTTCATTCCCCTTTATCATCAAGATGCTCCTGCTTCAGCCTCCTGAGCAACTGGATTTCCAGGCCTGCACCATGGTACCCGGCTGATCCCACAACTGTAAGGCCGTCCTCTAACCTGGACCTCACCGGGCTCACGCTCACAAGGATCAGGCGTTTGGGGTCCCAGGGATGCGGCACGGCTGCGTCTGGCCCACTGGCGCCCGCCTGCTTGTGGAGTTGGGCTAGGCTGGCCCTCAAGTGGGGAGAACTGTGTAGCGCCCTAGGCATTCCCCCCGCCAGTCAGGGCCGTGGCATTCGCATGGAAAGTCGTCTAGGCTGCTCTGTACCCCTCCTAGTGGGTGCCCAGGTGGCCTTCACAGTACTGGGGGGAAGAGACACAGGGATCGCCCGAAGAAATGACAGTGACGTGACAAAGACTGAGCACAGGATTTTGGCATGAGATACAACCAGATGCGCTTTAACATCCCCTGTTCTGCAAAAAAAAAAAAAAAAAAAAAAAAAAAGATATCTGGTGGGAGTTCTTCTCTAAAATGGAGGGATGAATTTTAGGAACAATGGCGTTTCAGGGCAGAATATATTTATTTGGCAAAGAAAGGATCTGTCTGACAGAGGGAGGGAAGGGGACCGAAGTATTCTGACCATGAACCTGTCTTTTCTAGGGGTTTTTGTGGAGCAGATCCATGCAGGGGGATCGTCTTGATGGTGGGGAACCCAGGCGCTCACTAGGTGGGTCCGAGGTGGGAGAAATCTCCAGCTAACCAATAATAGTACAACCATAATTGCTCAAGTGGAATCGACAAAACCAGGATCCAACGGAGCACAGTCAAGCAGGAATTGCACAAGGAAGATGCCCACGTCTACGCGCCCAGCAGGGCTCTCTGTGGGGCTTTGGTTAGAGACACTTCTGGGCCTTTTCAAGGACAGCGCTACCTATCTAGAATAACAACCGCTATGTCTGTCCCTAGGGAGGTGTGCGGTCCCACGCTCTGGCCCACAGAGACTGCCTGTTCCTCTCACACATGCAAGGTGCTTCCCTTCCAGGCTGGCACCGCCAGCGCCCAGCCTTGTGGGACTTTCTGGGATATTTCTGCGTAACTCAGCGGCCTACGGGAGAATGAGCCGGCCCCCCCTCTGTGCCACGGGGCCCTGTCCTCCCTACACCTGACCCGTCCCGCGGGTCCTCACGTGGGGATGCCTGGAGGAGAAGTGGGGATTGACAAAGACAGGGCAAGAGACAAAGAATGAGGACGAGACAAACAAGTCTGATCAAGTCCTGTTTATTGAGGAAAAGTGAGCAGTTTTTTGTTTTTTTGTCTTTTTGAGACAGGGTCTCACTATGCAGTTGAGGTTGGCCTTGAGCTCACTTTTGTAGACCAGGCTGGTCTCGAACTCGCACCGATCCTCCTGCCTCAGCCTCCCGAGTGCTGAGATTACAGGCGTGAGCCACCACGCCCGGCATAAGTGAGGAGTTTATATGGACAAGAGGCGGGAATGACACAGGAAGAGGAAGCTACCCTTTTTTGCCACCTTGCTCCTCGCTCATTGGCCCGTCAGTGATGATTGACAGGTTCCCTTGGGACATGCCTGGACATGTCTCTCTGCTAGCACCTCTGGGCGTGGCTTCCCACATATACCCAGGATGTTCTCCTCCCTCAGGGGATGGATTCTTCCGTGGAGCCTTCACAGTACACAAGTGACCCCATTTCAGGAAGACAGTGCACACTTCACTGAGAAAACCGAGGTATATCTACAAAGCCAAGAATGCATGCATGAAATGCATTTTTTTTTTTTTTTTCTTTTTGAGACAGAGTCTCGCTATGCAGTTCAGGCTGGCCTTGAGCTGACATTTATAGCCCAGGCTGGTCTCGAAGTCACATCGATCTTCCTGCCTCAGCCTCCCAAGTGCTGGGATTACAGGCGTGAGCCATCACACCCGGCCTAAAATCCAATTATTTTACATGAGGTAAAGGTGAGGCTGGAGAAGAGAGCCTCATCCACAAGCTCCTTGCTAACAATCTTGTCGCTTAAACTCCACCCAAGCAGTCAGGCCTTCACCTGGTCCTCGCTCCGGAGAGAGGCCGAGCGGTGGAGCAGCAGCCAATCAGCGAGGACGAGTCGGACTGCACGAACTGGCCAATCAGGTGTGGCGGGGAAGGCGGGACTTCCGGTGCGCTGGCTCTGTATGTGGATCCCGCCGCGGAGAGTCCTTCCGGGCCCTGGGCTGCCCTCTGCGATTTCTGTTGCCTCCGTGGGAGTGACGCCGGGGAGCCGGGACGCCTCGCCATGGTGAGGACGGGGACGGGAAGGGAGTGCCAGCGCCGGCTCTGGGGAGCGCCGCCCCCGCCCGCTGCGGACCCCGCGGTCCCCCGGTCCTCGGCGCTTTTGTCACTTTGTCCCTCGGCCACCCCGGGGTTCCCGCCGCCACCCGCGAGTCCTGTCCCCATGGCGACACCCCCGCCCCAGTGCCGTGTTGGTGTCCCCAGCGCGGCCTCAGCCTCTGGGCAGAGCGGGGCCTGCTGGGAGCCGGTGCAGCGGGGTGCGGCGGGGTGCAGCGGGGTGCGGGTCCTGGGCTCCCCGGGTAGCAGCGGGGCTGGGCGCTGTGACGTCTGTGAGTGCCCGCGACGTGAGTCTCATACTGATTACGTGGGAAAATGCCCTCAGAGATACCCAGGATGAGTCCGTGTTCTCTAAAACCGAAGAACAAATGGAGGTTATGAGCAGAGTATATTTATTGCGAGAAAGAACGCTCCTGTCCGAGACAGGGATAGGACGGGGTTCCCGAGCGGGTGGTCCCCAGGAAGCTGGCTCTTCCAGTAGCTTTCATAGTGTGAGACCGCGTGGGTCTGTGGTGGAGGGCCTGGGAACTCACTCAGGTGGGCATGAGGGTGATAAAACTGGCCAACCAGTGGGATTACAAGCGCCACTGCTGAGGTACAGTTGATAAAGTCCAGGACCAAGTGGGCAAGTGAGTGGCACAGCAAGCAGGCGTGGATAGAGAACAGCACTTTGTGCAGTAACTAGCTGGCAGAGGTCGGATGAGTGAATCCTTCGGGCTTCCTCAGAGTCATGATCAGTCCTCCATGCTAATCTTTTTTTTTTTTTTTTT
>PVJA010027815.1:0-28209 GCA_004027025.1 Myocastor coypus | reverse complement strand
TTCTTCTCTTTGGACTAAGAGGAAGCAGATGCATACACAGTCAAATGTTCTGCAATTGCAGTGGGCCACCAGTGAAGCTTGTAATGTTGGAGGCTATTGATCTAAGCCTCCTAAAGCTCATCTCACCAATCTAGCTCTGCGTTTTATGCATTTGACTTATTATTCATGAGCTTTTGTGCAGTTTTTCTCCTGGGGGTTCATCTCTCCGAATGCCGAGAGTTTCCAGCGCAGCAGCCATGCTTCTGGAAAGCTGGATAATTTGCCTCCATCCTCACCCCTTCTCTGGTCTGCGTTTCTCCCACCAAAAGCTGGCTCCCTGGCTCTCTCCCGCTCTTGCCGGCAGCTTTGGCTGCTGACTTGCTCAGGCAATGGCTCTGAGCTGGGTCTTCTTCCTGCTGAAGCCTCCCACTCTTCTGCTATTCCCATAAAAAGCAAAGAACATCCTGTCAGTGCCGAGACAGGCAGAGCAGATGCGTCCAGCCTACAGCAGAGCCACCTGGCAAGGCGCAGCCACGCAAAGCAGAGTCCTGCAGGGACCGCCACAAACTCCGACCCCGCAGCGTGCTGAAGGCAACCCTGAGCCCTGCACACACTCCACAGCTGTGCTGTGACAGACGGCTCACCTCTGCCAGCCTTGTGGGAAAAGGGGGGAAGGCGGTGCGGCTCCTTTCTTTCTTAGGACTGGAAATAAAAAATGACAAACAGGGTACCGGTGGAGCATTCCTAATTTGAAAGTCTGAAACTGGGACTGTCCTAACATCTGAAACTTTTTGACTACACACAGGATGCCCCAAGAAGAGAAGTACACACAGACTTTGCTTCATACACAAAATCATTCCAATTGTGGTGTAAAATTACCTTCTGGCTACCTGTATAAGGTATGTGTATGAAACAATCTTGGTTTCCTTACCAATATCAATTGGAAGGTGTGTCATGCCCACACCCTGTGCTCTGTATAACTATTGTGAGGACAATACGCAATGTGTTGTTAAAAAAAAAAAGTAATGTCTATTGAAAGTGTTAATGTTTAATTGTTTGATCAATCTTATATACCTATATCTATTAATCTAAACTGATCCAATGGTGAAAATATGTAATATAACAATTGTTAAATTTTAAAATAAATAAATAAATAAATAAATTAGAAAAACAAACAAACAACAACACAAGAAAAAAACCAATCTTGGGTTCTAACCCCATGAGAGAATAGTAACTCAGTTCATGAACACTTGTTTATGTTTCTGAACAATTTAGTTCACAAGCAAAAGCATTTCAACAAAATTTCATTTTTGTTGTTGTTTGTTTATTTGTTTTTGCGGTACCAGGCATCGAATATAGGACCTTGCAAAAAATTCATTTTTGTTTGCCAGCTCTCCATCAGGTGACTGACATGACCCTGGCCCCCTTTGCTACACAAACACAAACATCATCATCTTTTTCAAAATCATGGAACAAATTAAGTTTGTGCATAGAGGCATCACTGTAGCTCACTATGTATGTGAGAATATTTTTTAAAAAAATCCCAAATCTGAAACACTTCCATTGTAGAAAATTATGAATAAGAGATATTCAGCTACCGTGAAGAAGATGCAAGAGGAGGGGAAGTAGACACTGAATTTGGGGCAGGAAGATCCTCTCTCGGGAGGTCCCAGGAGGCAGCTGATGACTGGTCGCTGCTATGGCCGAGATCTAGGTGAGCTCATAGCTATGGCTCATGGGAGGTGTCCGGACCTAGGGTGTGTGGTACTGGGGTTAAGTCTGTGACAACCAAATAGGCTTAGCAAGGTCCTAGGCACCCCATCTCGGGCACGGGTGCACTGCTCCCTAGGCTTATGTCCTAGATGGAATATGAAGGGAGCGAGGGAAGGCAGGTTTGCAACTGCAGCCAGCTGCTTCCCCTCTCCTCCTGCCTGCCTGCCTACCTGTCATGGACTGCTTCTCTTCCGTGGTGCCCCTCTGCCAGGCCACCCTGCTGCAAAGCCTGCCAGCTCTGGACTGAAACCTCTACAGACTGTGAGCTAAGCAACCCTTTCCTCCTGAAACGCAAGGTATCCGGTGTTTTTTGTCTCAGCAACAAGAAAAGTAACTAAGATAGCAGCCTGGCTTAGAGAGAAAGGAGAAAAGAAAGAAAGAAGGAAGGGCAAACAGATGTGTGTACGTACACAGGATAGCTTTGGTAACTGTACTGCTGATTTCTGCTGGTCTTATTGAAAGGGGTGGTTAACGCTTAATTTTTTTCTCTTTTCTTTTTCTCACTAATTTTGCATATTTATAGCTGGTAATCTAAACAATTAATTTTTTTAACAACTAATTTGAAGATAATAATATGCAACGCAACAGCCATTGTTGAATTCGTATCATTTCGCTTCATGAAATTCTGTATTGTTTCTAATTTTTTTTTACTATTTCTTATTCTCTTTAAAAAATAAAAAAAGAAAGTAGCCCTGGGAAGGCAACCTGCACCAGCCCCAGCATATATCCACGTCCAAGGTCAACTCAAGGCAAGGCCATGACAGGACAGAAAGAAACACCCTGAACTGGACCAAGTCCCCTCCCCTTAGGTTAGTAGGATTTCCTTCCTTCTGGCTTGGATATCTCCCTCTTAAGTGAGCTCAAAGTGCAGAGTGAGGCCTTTATCCTCCTCCCTCAATGACAACGAGATTTGCTTTATTTTTCTGAGTAGGGCCATGCCCATCTGTACAATAAGCTAGTGTCTAATTCTGCCCCCCCCATGGAAAACCATTTCATTCTTATTCAGACTATTTTTAAAAGAAGCAGTGGTGCCCTGTTTCTCTAAAAAATATGCCTCAATAGATCGCTGCACACAGAATCACTGCACTGTGTTGCGTACGCAACCATAGGTTCATTTTTTCTGCTCACCCCTGCTGTGCTTATCCCCACACGAGGGGCTGAATCCATGGTCGGCAGCTGTGGGTATCCTGCCCGAGGAGCCCGAGTTGGGGCCTCGGTGGCTGCAGAAGCAGCAGGCCATAGGCCTTGCCTCTCCGCAGGCCTGGCAGGCAGCATCCAGAGGCTCCTGGCAGCCTTAGCCCATCTATCCCATGGTGCTCAGGCTGCCACGGCAGTGGGGCTGGCTGGCTAGGCCCCTTTGAGTCCATTATGTGGTTTGGATTTCTGAGGCTGGGCCAAGAAATTATATCTGGGCAGGGAGTGGGCTGTGGGAGGAAAATGAGCCTCTTCCCCAGCCTGGCCCCATGGAGAGAAGGGGCTGGACAGCTGAAGCCTGTAGAGGAGACAGGCCTTGTAAGGAGTGAAGGGTGCTCTTTGGGCAGCTACGAGGACAGTGGTGGCAGCCAGAGGACAGGGCCCTCCTTCCTCCTGTGTTAAGCTCTGTTGGTGTCTCACTGCGATCCATTGTACCCCAGGAAGAAATGGTGGCGGGAGTGAGGAAAAGATAAACAAGGAGACAAGAGTTGGGCCAGGTGGCGGCCCACTGCTTGTTGGCAAAATGACCCCCAGGACAACAATAGGGTTGTTTATTTATATCTTTGCAAAGTTTGTATCATGTGAGACAAGTTTCCCTAGTGAGTAATAGCTGCGATTAACCAGTCAGGGTGCTTCTCTCAGGCCTGAGGTAGCTTGTCTGCTTCAGGACCTGAGGCCTCGTCCCATTCTCACACATTTGATTTCCAGCTTCCATGGCTCCCAACACTGCTGGGTCCAGGATGGCCTCAGTGGAGCATGGAGACACTCTTGCTCTTAGGCCCCCAACCACAGGCTGGGCCTCGTGAGCACACAGCTCCCAGCAGCTGTGCATGACTGGTGAGCAGCTACACCTCCCCTTAGCTCTGGGCCAGCACCAAGCCCACCATCTCACACTTCAGTCTACTGGTCAGTGGAGGCAGAACCAAGTCCCCATTTGAACAGCCTGTAAGTGACAGGGCTTAACCCGCTGGGGAAAATCATACTGGTGAGTCCATATGGGCCACACACTTGTGCTAAGCCAAGATGAAAACCGCCAACTTGGTTGGAAGACCACAAGAAAAACTAGAAAGGGTCACATAACTCATTGTATGCTATTTTGCAAATCTTGTTTCTTGTCTTTTCTCTTTTTGTTATGAGCAGAATAGATTTATTAAGGGAAAGAAAGCTCCTGTCCAAGAGAGGGACAGGAGGGGGGTCCGGAGTGGGTGTCCCCCTTGTTTCTTGTCTTATTTATCAAATGTCCCTCCATTCTCTCCTACCTCTCTCTCTCAAATATAGATACACTTTTGTGTGTATGTATATGCGTGTGTGTGTGTGTGTGTGTGTGTGTGTGTGTGTGTGTACACACTCGTCTTTTCTTTCCCTGGCCCATTTTCCCTACCCTGATTTAAACACTCTACTTTTCCGGGGACATGCAGATCTCAGTACAAGAGGGACAAGTCTCTGTCGCATTCCTTCCTTGGAGATTGAGGGTGTTTTTTCAGGGATGGATCATTTGGTGGGATGTATTGGAAGGATCAGTGGGGCAGTGAGCACCTCTACCCTCACCAGCTTCTATTCCTGCTCCCACCTCTGGCTAAGTGTCCTGGGACCCGAGATGGCAACAGTTCCTAAGCGCCAGCCTATGCTGCTGCTCCCGGGCTCGCCTGGACATCACTGGCCACAGGCAGGACCCTTACCTCTCACAGTGAAATGATCAGGACCTGGATGTGATTGGCACAAGGAAGCAGCGGACAGTACCGAGTGGAGCTGCAGAGCCAGGCAAGCTGCCTGCCTACGCATGCGTCCCTGCCAGCTGCTCACTGCAGGATCTTCATTTCAATCCCAAAACCCACAGCTCCAAGTTCCCCACTTCGGAGCGACCTCATGTGGTAGATCCACACATAGACCCCTAGGCAAGGACACCTAGCAGCCTGGCCCCTGAAGAAGAAAAAGTTGAAAGCTGACACCGGTGCTCAAAAAGAAACACTTTGCAAAGAGGTAAACTGTTCACCACACCTAACTGGCCTACGGAGACATCGCTGTACTGTACTACAGGCCAATGAACAAATTAGGACACAGGCCTTAAGGGAAAGTTAAATGATACCAATGTGATCTGTTCAGAATGGCTGCTGGGAAAAGATGGCAGCAAGGAGAAACGCCCTCTAGAGGAGAGCAGTAGTCATTGCATGGCAACACTGCAGCCTGGAACACTGAGGCTGGAAATGGCCTATCTGTGAATGGTTTTTGTTTTCTGATTTTTTTTCAGCTGGAAAAGTCAACCTAAAATTTATTTTATAACAAACATTACATTTGAAAACACAGAAAAGTATAGCATAAATCTACCTGTGAATGTTATCCTCAAGTTGCTTGACTCTGAACTCATCTTCCTCAGACTGCCGCCGCCTGTCTTCCTCCTCCTCCGCCGTGCCTGCGGGTATACCCTGCAGCAGCCATTTTTCCCGAAGCACTTTGGACTGTGGGAATGAAGAAAGACAAGACACAAGATGTCACTTTTCCATTCCCAGGGTTACTGTTTTAGCTCTGTCCCTCACCAGGGCTCACATGAATGGCTGCTTTTACCTCCTCCTTGACTTTGGATTTATTTATACTTTTTCTTTTCTTTTCCTCTTTTTTTTTGTCTATTTTTGAGACAGGGTCTCAATGTTCAGTTCAGGCTGGCCTTGAGCTCACTTTGGTAGCCCAAGCTGGTCTCGAACTCACACTGAACCTCCTGCCTCAGCCTCCTAAGTGCTGGTATTACAGGTGTGAGCCACCATGCCCGACTCTATATTTTTTCTTGTCATTCAGTTAAATTCCTGCTGAGAACCTATCACAAAAAAATCCTACTTCACACAACTTTTATATTATTATTATTGTTAATTATTATTATTATTTTGGTACAGGGCTTCATTATGCAGCTTGGACTTGTAGTGATCTTCTTGTCTCAGCCTCTCCAGCACAGGAATTACAGGCCTGTACCACCACACTCACTGGGGGTTTCAGGGCCAACACATATATCAGGGATCGAACCTGGGTCCTTGCACTTGCCAGGCAGGTGCCTAGACCTCTGAGCTATCTCTCCAGAGCAACCTTTATTTTAATCAAGAGACAACAGAGAACTTATTTTACACACACACACACACACACACACACACACACACACACACATGGAAGCTTGCAGGTTTATATACAAGCAATGTATTTTTCCCCAAGATGGTGCTGGGGAATAAAACAAGTATGGAGAAATAGGAGGAGGAATGACGGCTAGATATATGTACTTCTAGGGTGTGGCCCAAAGGCCTCATCAATAAATGACATTTAAACAGGGATCTGTAGGAAGTAAGGGACAATCATGTAGTTATCTGTGGAAAGTGTGCCCTGAGAAAGTTCTTGGTGTCTATTTTTTGTATTATGAAAAACAGAAAAATACAGTGAATTGTATAATGAATACCCATGTGATCTCCCCTAGATCTGGCAATTCTAAGCAGTTTGCCACATTGTCTCATATATTTTCACCAATGTATTGTAAAGTATATATCAAACACAATGGCATTTCACCCACAAAAAATTAAAACATCTTTAAAAAATGAGGCTATTTTTCTGTACAACTACATTTCCATTATAAAATGTCCTAATGGCCTAATAGCCAGTTTGTATATAAATGTTCCTTTAAGAAGATTAATCTGCCATGCCTCTTCTTTAAAACCCTTTAGTGTGCCCCAGACCTACTCAGCAGGGACCTCCAATACCACTAAAATCGTATACCTTCCCAGCATCAGAGGAGCCATGGACTACGGAGGGAATGAAAAGTTTTTTGCTTCAGGTCAGTGGTAGAAAAGGAACAATTAGTGCCTCATGAAGGGAAATGAGAACAGCTCACGAGAGAGGCATGCTGAAAGGACCTGGTCCAAACAGCAAGGGGAGGCGCGTGAGGGAAGAATTCCCACTTGTTCGTTCCCCAGAGGGCAGGCAGTGGTGCGCGACTCTCTTCAGAGGCCAGGCCTTGTGCACAAGCGCCAAGGACCAACCAGCGAGAGTGTGCAGCCGGGTCAGCCAGTGGCTATGAGAATGGGGTCTTCTGAGGACTGAGGATAGGTGGCCAATCCTTTCTGGCACTGGCATGCCTCCCAAGGAGCACCGGGAGTAAAGGCTATGGAGCCAACAAACATGGCATAGGGGCCAGCTGCCCAAGATCTCTGGCCTCACATCTATGAAGAACTTGCCTGATTCCATTGGACAGGGAAGTAAGTGCAAGCAGAATGCCTATAGAGACTGAGAGCCAGGCCCCACCATGCTGGCTTGTGGGGTGGGGGCAGGGGGGCATTTTGTAGCTCTGGTGAGCAAACGACACAATTTCATAGACTCATGCGTTTGTTGGCTGATGGGCTACTTGTTCAAAGCCTATAAAATGAGTTTTTAAGTTATCAGTATCAAGTAATAGATTTTACTAATGCTCCTGATTCACTGTTGTACAGAAAGTCCAGCAGCCTGTTCCTTATCACCATGGGGACCCTGCTAGACCCACAGGAGCAGGTTCAGTGCTGCTACAATTCTAGGATGAACCCTTTGTTAGCAATACATCATCAGTGGGTTTCCAGCCAGCCACGGGTTTTCCTGGTAGTTCTTTTGTCTTTTTATTAGCAATCACTGAAGAGATCTGTTCAGTTATTCCTATAGTGCAGAGAGGCACATTTATAACCCTGGACCAAAAGTTTTCTAATATAGACCTAAAGATATGAATGTGGGCATTGCTGACCATCCTGCTGAAGTGACTGTAGGCAGGCTACTCTCTACTCTCCTGCATCTGCATAAGGGCACTCGAGAATCATTCTTGGAAGGCCAGTGGCCTAGCACACCATGTAGGCTCTGCATACAATACTCAGCACCAAAAACCACCTGAATATGGTGTACAAAACCACCTGGCACTGGTGTGATTGCGTCTATCATGTAGAACCATGTTCCAGCCTCTCTATATTGATGGCAAACCCCTCAATCTGAATCCCTTTAAGTCAGGAAGGTTCTATACATTTTTTAAAAAATTATTATGGCTGGCTCAGCCTTCCCTGCAGGTGGGACTGGCACAGCATGTGGTGCTGGGGATCAAACTGTAGTCCCTGCAGTTGCCTAAGTAGGCAGGCACTTTAGACCGCTGAGCCATCTCACCGGCCCAGTGCTATTTTTTTTTTTTTTTATTCCTTTCATGAACAAAAATGACATGTGGGACTGTAGCTGGTCATGATAAATACTGTTGAAGGAGTGAATTATTGAAAGACTATGTATACATGCTGCATTTTGGCAAATATGAAATCTGAGACTACTAAAGGAAAAAGAAAGAGCTTTGAGATCTCTAATCACCACTTTCTCACTTACAAATAGAGTAGTTGACGTGAAGTCCTTCTTTTGAGGTAATATCAGTAAACAGTGAGAAGTGTCACAGTGGGTACAGTGGGTGGCAGGGAAGGAAAGTAAACTACGAGCCAGGACTAGGACCATGTCTCCATAGTGTTTTTCTAAATCATGCATTCATGCCACCTCTTTCCACCCCTCTAATCCTTGCCTTCTTCCTCCTTGATGCCCAACACGATCGTGGGCTGGCCTGGAGAGTTTGTTACATACCTCATCTCACACAGTGAGACCCTCACCCAAGACTTCTACTGGAAGAAATGAAGTGTTACCTTCCTGTCAAGCTGTTTATAGGGCCAGAGGAGACCTGATAAGCAAAAGGATGAGAGGCAAGTTACCTTTACAAGGTGTACAATGCCTCTCTGTTGAATATCTTCAATTTAAAAATGGCCGTTCACATATACCCATAACCAAGAAAAGTCTAAAATTAGTACGAGAGGTGCAAAATGGTGAAAGAGTGGCTCAGAGGTTAGCCCAGTTGAAGAATGCTTGTCTACCAGATAGGAGGTCAAATAGAAAAAAGAAAAGGTAAAAATGGCAAAAGACACTGTTAATGTTTTTGTAGCAAGAGGCCTGATGCCTTTGGGCTGCTCAGCACAGACCTTTGATGAGTTGACAATAAATATTAACCCAGGTCACAATGCAGTCAACCCCCTTTTTTTTTTTTCTCCTTAGCCATCTCTTTAAAATATAACTACAATTTTCATAGCTTACATTGGAAGAAAACTCTAGTCAGGCTCCCCAGCTCATGAATAAGTAATCCAAAGGCAGCGTTTGCACTAAAGCTGTGATATTAGCAGTTTGACTCTGACAGGGCTTTATGAAAGTGGCAGTCCCAAAGGAGCGCATGTTGTGACTCATACCGAGCGCAGACTCTGTGCTGGAACTCTGAACAGCCAAATAAAATAGACAAATCAACCAAGGGTCAAAAGGAAGTATTATATTCAGTCTGCTCCAGTATAAGATGGCCACTGATTTATTTTCTTAAAACTCACATTATCATGCCATATTATAAGAACAATAAAAATAAATAATTGTTTCTAGAGGGAAAAGCTATGTTAATTTTTCAAAGAAATAATGATGACTCTTGCCTTATGAAACTATATATTATAAAGCATAGGGATTAATATGAATGGTACTGGGTCAGGAAGGATCCACAACAGCGGACTTGAGAATAAGAAAAACATGTGTATGTGACAAAGATGATACTTAAATCACTGAGGGAAAAGATGAATCAATAAATCATGCTGAGACAAGTGGGTGAATATGAAGAAAATGTCCATTATAGGAAAACAAATTCTAGATGGATTAAAACTACTGAAGTTGCCCTGCATGGTGGTGCATGCCTGTAATCCCAGCATTAGGGAAATTGAGGCAGAGGGATCACTGTAAATTAGAAGCCAACCTAGGCGACATAGTGAGTTCAAGGCCAGACTGAACGATGTACCCAGACCTTGTGTCAAAAACAAAACAAAACAAAAAACAGAAAACTACAGAAATGGGAATATATGTTTGAGATGGAAAGCTTTCTAAGGGTGACATGAAAGTTGAGAATCATAAAGTAAAATGCTGCTACATAGGATTTCATAAAAATTATACATTTTTCCTTGGGATGTTGAAAGAGCCCACAAACAAAAACCAAACAAATTTAAAGGGAAATGCAGTTTTGTTTTATTCACAGGCTGATGAGGGATTAAATAACAAATATCTTAATCTAAAGAAATATGGTAAGAGAAAACACAGAAAGCTATCATCCTATGCAAATCATACTCAGATAAAGTTGATATTTTTTCTTGATATATCTTGTACTGTTTTGTGTGTGTTTTTGAGACAGGGTCTCACTATGCAGTTCAGGCAGTTCAGGCTGGCCTTGAGCTCACTTTTGTAGCCCAGGCTGGTCTCGAACTCGCACCGATCCTCCTGCCTCAGCCTCCCGAGTGCTGGGATTACAGGAGTGCGCCACCACACCTGGCTATGTCTTGTACTTTTAAATCAAGGTATTTCCATGACCTTTGATAATAAGTGAAATAATAAAGTATTAAAATTGCTTATTGGCTCCATTTGTGAATATATCTTAGAAATTCTTTTTTTAACTTTTATTTATGTATGTATGTATGTATGTATGTATGTATGTATGTATGTATGTTATGGCCAGCTCAGCCTGCCCTGGGGGTGGGGCTAGCACAGCATGTGGTGCTGGGAATGGAATTGTGGTCCCTGCAGGTACCTAAGCTTGCCTAAGCAGGCTCTTTAGACCACTGAACTATCTCCTCAGCTCCTGCCTTAGAAATTCTTACATCAAAAATATTAGCTACTAAATACAGCTATTCTAAAAAGAAGTCTGAATTTAATTTGGCCAGAAACTAATATATCTTAAGTTTTCTTCATTACTGGAGTATAGCAGTTACTATTTTAACCTTCCCTTTAATGTTTTTGACCTTTTACATGGTTAATCAGTTTAACTTTTCATACTTTGGTCCTTCATTGAAGAAGGTGCTCATGGTAATCTTTCTTTCTTTCTTTTGTATTTTAGGGAAGGGTCTACAGGGTGTTCAGGGTCTCACTATTAGATAGAGCTTATAGTGATCTGCCTGTTTACAGCCTCTCAAGATCTGGAATTACAGATGCATGCCTCCATGACCGGTCTCAATTGCGGTCTCAGCGCACCCCAGGGAATGAGCCCTGTGCCTGCTTGCAGGAACTTTAATCTACTGAGCTATTTGGCCAGCCCAATATTTAAAACAATGATAGTCCACCCTATAGAGTTACTGTAAATTTTGCAGTTCCAAATGTATGAACATAGAAGTATCAAAACTCTGCCTTGAATTCTATTTATTTGCTTTGCAAAGAGACCAGAGAATCTATTGAAATAATTCATATCTCACTGTATTTATATAAGTGACAATCATATAATTGGGGATAATCAAAATAATTGTCACATGTGAGATATACATATAGGATGTAGTTTCTGAGTATGAGAATATTAACTAATAAATGTAAAAATCTAGCAGTCTAATGTTTTTCCATCTCTTTTACAATGAAAGCATCTTGGCATTTTATAAATTAATGAAATAATATTAATTAGTGACATATGTGCTAATATTTTCTACAATAATTTCAAGGACAAGTCTCTACCAGGTCTAAATTTTCTGAAATCCTTGAAAATATAGTAAGGGTAAGAGAGACAGTGATGACAGTAGCTGGCACCTTTCTAGGCAACCTATTCAGAAGGGAACATTTCTTTTTAATAAAAACAGCATCCTGGGAAAAGTCTGGCCTCTGAAAGCAGGTAGCCCCTGGGTTCACCTTGGGCAGCCCCACTTCCATGGGCCAAATGCTTGCTCTCAAGAACTTGTGTCCATCCCTGTGAGACGGGAAGAGGAGTAACACCCATCCTGTGGTCACTATGGAAGGGGCATACTTCCAGAACATACAGATGTTGGGTAAGAAAACTGAGGAGTGTTCCTGAGAGTGCATAAGAAGATCATGAAGCTGTGGCATGAATGGGGAAAGCTGTCTGGCCCTCAGAAGCTCAGAGAGGAGGAAATCTCACCTCAGTAAACTGACTCCCTTCATGAGGAAAGGCCTAGCTAAATGTCATATTCTCCCTGGGACTTACTCCTTTCACGTGCCTGAAGTGATCATGTCTCTCAAGGCACCCTGTTCTTACTATCAAAATAATGTCATTTTAGGGCCTTTGTGCTGAGAACAAAGAGAGGCAAAAACCATGAGAGAAGTGTTGGCTGAGCCATGGGGAGGCCCGATGATCTCCCAGCCTTGTCCACCAGCCCTGACTCCACAGTTGCAAAGATCCCCAGAGCGGGTGGCCCTCTCTCCAGGCAGCAGCTACACTTCCACCTTCCGAGCTTCTGAGCTTTATTTACTGTTCAAGACTAATAGTCCATATTCACTCTGCTCATGCAAGCCTTTCCCAGAGAAAAGAAAAAGCAATACATTGGTCTCTGCTTACTAAATTAAAATTATTTCTAGCCCTGCCTGCCCCAAACACAACAGGATTACCTCAGTGACAGTTTTAGGTGTGGCCTTCACCAGTTTCAGAAAGAACTTAGATGATCTTGTCCTGAGTCCTTGAAAGAGTAACGTGGTTTTCTTACGTAAAGTTGTGTTACTCTTACTATTTCTTCTGCTGATTGGCTGGGTGGCTGGCTGGCTGGCTGGATGGATTGATAGACAGATGGATGAAAAGATGCACAGATAACAAATGGATAAATAGGAATATTTATTACCCCTATGGATATGGGTAGCCTATTGTAACACTGCATTAGACATCAGTCATGAGTGAATCCATGGCATTTTACTTAGCACCCAAAATGATGAGTGTTGAGAGAGAAAGAAACTGATTTTCTGAAATAGGTTCATTGACTAACTTTAGGTTCAAGGCACACGAAAACCGAGAACTACCCTGAACTTGAGGAGGAGAGAAGCTGTCTAATGAAAGCTAGACTCTCTTATTCATTCAGTTCTCCCATTAAAAAGTTCACCTTTTACGCAATAATTTACTGAGGTGTTGGTGCATGTTGGTGTCTCACAGGAGTGAACCAACTGCACTCTGAGCCAGAGACCTTGCTTTGTCCAGATTGACCTTGAACAATCCACTCAGTTTTATTACTGTTGTTATCCTCTTCCTGTCTTTACGAAAAGCTTGCTAATTTTAGCCTCCGTCCTCCCGCAGGAATGTTGTCAGGAAGGAGTAGGAGCATATGGGATACAGCACAGGCTTCCACAAAGGAAGGTCTGCAAACAGATTTATGAGACGAAAAGGGAGAGATGGATGCTATTCTCAGTACCAGGCTGCTTTTCTTCCTTTTGAACACATTTCTCCAGTTAAAGATCCTGGTAAATGGATAAGAAACTTAAGCAGATATAGGTCATGCTGCTCTTTGGAATCACAAAATAGCTTGCCCCTGATTCTCACTTAGAGCATTCATTTAGCACTGTCCTATTCTCTTGAGGCAAGGAAGCAACACAACGATGCAGGTTCATCTTGTTTGTAAAAGTCAAGAAAATCCATGTGAAGGGTTGCCCTGAGAGCCAGCTCCATTCTCCTCACCAGCCCTCTGAGCAGAGTGATTCTGTACACACAAGGTCACAGAAACTCCAGGCAGACAGCAGACAGGTTTCCTAAAAAGGAAGCCCAGGGGCTGGCGGAGGCAAGCAGCACTCCCAGCTGGCCACAGAATGTGGTCACATTATTCTCTGAACATGCAGAAAGCAACAGTCAACAACCAGTGCAGTCGGTGTGACAGTGACTGAGCTCTCTCCTGAGCAATAATCAATTAAAATGCTTAAGTGCATTATGTCTTAAAGAAAAAAAAAAAAAAAAAAAAAAAAAGTAAAAGAGCTCTCTCCCTCCCTCTCTTTAATACAGTGCAGTGCAAAACCAAATTGAATCTTTTAAAAGCCACCTTTGACCAATTGCTGCTTCTAACTCTTCTAAAATTGTTAAAGTAGAAATAAAAACCATGAATTAGCTGAAATACACAATATCTTTTTTTGAAAATCAGGTTACAGTTTTATCTTCCCTTTCTCCATGCCAAGGAAGAGACTAATATTTTTTAGATGTTAAAAGTACATTATGTGGAATGTGTCTTGCAGCATCTCAGTCTGTGTGCAGGAGAATCAGCTCTGGACTGTGTGCAGAATTCTCTTCCAGTTTCTATATATAGCCACATTCCACACGCACATACCACCCTGCACCCGTCCGCATGCACACGGCACACTGTCGTCTCATGCTTGCAGAAATCAGAATGCTGTAACGATGCCCTGGATCTGAGAAATTCACCAGCAAAGCCCAGAGATGGTTCCCTGTTGAATGAAAGGGGCTGGTTCGGGCGGCACAGCTCCTTGACGGCAGGGCAGGCTCTGCCCCGCTCTCTGGGGTGTGAGCCGCATGGCTAATCATGGCACAAGTCCACGGGATCAGCCTCTTACCTTGGAATGCTGCAGCAGGAGTACCTGCTCCTCAAGCTGCTGCCGTTTGCCTTCTATTTCCGTCTGCCTCTTTCTTTTTTCCTTGAAAAGAGAGAGAGAGAGAGAAAGAGAGAGAGTCTGTCAGAGTGGGTGGGTGTTGGCTCCGGGAATGGGAAGGCAGGCAGCAGAAGCAGAAGCGGCACGCATCTGTGCAGTCCCTCTCAGAGACGCTGGGCACACCGCAGCATCACCTGCACCACCGTCACTGGGTGTGTGGCAGGCAGCAGTGTCCCCCTAACATGTCTGCGGTGGGCTCGGCCAGTGGGAGAAATGCTCCTCACTCAGCCAAGCTGCAACAATTTAATCCACAAGAAAAGGCGATTTATACAACACACACACACACACACACACACACACACACACACACACACACATTTTCTCTCTCTCTCTCTCTCTCTCTCTCTCTCTCTCTCTCTCTCTCTCTTCTGTGTTTCCAGTGTTAATCTGGAGACAAAGAGTAAATATGTCTCAATCCAAAAGACAGGGTTAGATTTCTTTGGTCAAAATCATATCCATAAGTAATAAGATGTAATTGCAAACTGGGTGGGAGAAATCATCCAGTTGGGCGAACAGACAATGCAAATGAGAAGGATGGTCTCTGCTTAAAGGAGCCTTGAGAGAAGCAGTTCGTGTGGGCGGGTCTCCCTGAGGTTATGGGAAATGTGAAGTCTGGATCCAACTCCCCCGCCCTACCAATTTCTAGCTGTGTAACTTCTGGAAAGTTCTTTCCCCTCCTTGGGTCTCAGTCTTCTGCATAAAATGGAGATAGTAACTGTTATGGTTTATGTGTAGTTGTCACCCCAAAGCCTCATGCAATCATGGGGCGTGGCTTCTATAGATTGAGACTTGATTCATGATCCCTGGGATTGTGTTTTAGTACTGATGGGATTATGGGTCTGAGTAAGGCTGAGACTATGGGTGTGGTTTAGGGCGGATATCCTAAGGCAGAGAGCCTGAATGTAATATAAAGAGAGACAGAGAGACAGACTTACTTGATCTGTAGCTGTTGCTCTCTGCTGCCCTATTTGGTTGGCTACCTCTGCCGCCATTTTGTTGCTATTCCGCCGCCATGAACTGGATGCTTTCTGCTCTGTTCCACTGAGCCTTGGGCCAGCCGAATATGGACTGAAACCTCCACAAACTGTGAGCTAAATAAAGCTTTTCTTCCTTCATTTTGAGTGTCTGGTATTTGTCCCAGCAATGAGTAAAAAAGTGACTAAGACGATAACTCTACCCAAATTGGATGACTTGGCTGTGGCTAAATTGAGGAGGCATATGCCAAGGGCCTGTGGCAGTGCCTCGCACACAGTAAGCCCTCCGTTGCGGTCATTTGCCACTGTTCTCACTGCTGCAGGTTTGCTGGTAGGAACTGCCAAGAAACTGGATTCAAAGTGATGTGCTTTCCTGGCATTTTGCATTGTACTCTTTATGATTTTCTTCCCTACACTTCTCTACTGCAGACAATACACATCACAGGAATGTGATTCATAAGAAGAGGAAGGCCTGCCTTTCTGGAAGCTTACTTTTATTTTATTTTACTTTTTTCATACACGTATTTGGTACAGGATCTCACTATGTAGCTCAGACTCCTAGTGATCCTCTTGTTTTCAGCCTCCCCAGCACTGGGATTACGGACAAGCACCGCCACACTGGACTCCTTCACAGGCTCACCAAACCAACAGGTAGGCCCGACGTGGCATGTAGGACTGGGGATCAAACCTGATCCCCGAGCTTGCCCAAGCAGGTGCTTAGTCCACTGAGCTATCTCGCTAGCCCTGATAGTTTACTTCCAATGCTTTGTTTCCAAAGTATACTAGAATATTTTATTGAGCAATGTACAACACTGGATTATTTTCCTTTACTCACAGGTATAGGGTGAACCTTGTTAGCCAAGATATAATGATTTTGTAGAACACAGGAGACAGTGACACAGAAGTCTGCTTGCCATGCTGCGTGTTCACAGAAGCTCTGCGCTTGTGTAGCACCAGAGTTCCAGGGATCTGACTGCACCACTGCAGTCCAAATCAGTGGAATAATCATTTGTGTTGTAATCAAAGGTTTTTTTTTTTTGTTTGTTTGTTTGTTTGTTTGTTTTTATGCGATGCACAGACTCTAAGAAATATTAGCTCATAATACAAGTCATCATAATAAAATATTTAGGCCAAATGAAACTCATGAACATTTTAGGAACTTGTCATTTACCAAAGGACTCCAACCAGGGATGCATAATTGATGCCATTTAATCCCAGAGTACGCAAAGGACAAGCACCATGTGACACTATATGGGAAAGGTAAAGACTGATAGGGAAAGCCCACCTGTCTAGCATCTTAGGGATGCCACATGATAGGCTGAGACCTGGGGACAAGCTACTGCATGTCATGGGTATTCCCAAGAGAATTCATTCCCACTGAACATTGTAGTACGCGGCTATCCGGTATTTACTTTATAATCATTTTGTTAGAGCCTAATAATAAAAAATGTTACAAACTATTCATTTTCAACATAAAATATATTTTGATCATATCCACCCTCCCTAATGATCTACATTTAAATTGGAACAAGATATACTATGTTGTGGGTACAAGAGGCTGGTGACTCAGTCCTTCCACAAATGTTAAATGAGTGCTCTGTGTTCTAACCACATGTCTTATTTCCAAACTCTTCCTAGGCTTTCCCACATTGTTGCCTTCAATTACAAGAAAAGTTCCTATCGTCCTGTTGGTGAATCATTCCACGAATAGAAGAAACATGACTGGATGGGCTCTGTAGTGGCCCCTTCCACGTTTAGGCAGTAGAACTCTCAGTGATCACTGTAAACTAATTGGGCCAGGTAGAGCCAATTTCAACCTTAGCTCTTTAAGAATGGGTAGGAGTCAGGCAGCTATAGATTAATGGCAAATCATTCCAGGTGAAGAAAACTGGGAGAACAAGGACAGGAATGGACTGCATATTCCAAAAACACGAAGGAGGAAACTAACTAGTACAATTCGAGGACTAGCCTAGCATCTGAGGTCTTGAATGCCAGACTAAGAAATCTGAATCTTATGGTGTAGACAGTGCCATATCATTGCAGCATTTCTAACAAAAATGATATGGTGGAATAGTATTTTAGGAACACTAGTCTGGCTCTCACATAAAGAAAGGATTAATAGGGGCTAACACATTTTTCTATTTAAAAAAAATCAGTAAACATCTCAGGTTTTGTGGGAACACAGTCTGTTGCAACCAGTTGATGCTACTACCACTGTAATTCAAAAACAGCCCCAGAAAAGGTGTAAGTGGATGATGTGACTGTATTCTAACAAAACTGTACTTCTGGACAACAAGTAGAGGGCCAGACTGGCACATGGACCATCATTGTTTGACTTCTACATTAAAAGGGTCATTAAGTGTCTTAGGAGGATGCTATGTTCACCTTACACATAGTGAGAATAAATGATCTAACAAGCCCTCCCCAGCTTAGAGCTGCACCAATCAACGCAAAAAGGGAAGGACAAGTGTAAGAACCAGAAAAGTGAACAGAATCTGGGGAAAAAGGAAAAGCAACATGTTGGCTTTGAATCCCACACATCAGAAGAGTGCAGGAGTGGGCAGTAGTGAGCAAGAGGGAAGGGGGAGCTCGTTTACACTGTGTTCACATCTCCTCAAAAGAACCAAGTAGGTACTAATACACACAGCCCAGGAGAAGCATTCACATGTTTACATCCATATTCTGATTGGCCAAGACCCTGAACTTTCCTTTAACTGCTGTTGCAGATGTTTTGGTTAGCTGGTTCCCCCTCCATGGTAATCAGGCTAGATAAGAGGCTAAGTATGCATTTAGCCTTAGGTGTCAGGTGTGAGTCAAATTACATAAAGCTTGCATAGGGCCCCAATAAGGAATGTGCCTTTGGACCCCACCTGCTTAGACTGCTGAGGTATGAATTTTGCTCCGCCCCTCACTAGCTATATTTCTCCTTTCCTTCATCAGGAAAAAGCCAGTAACTCATAGCCCTTCACTCTCTTCCACCCGACTGCTGTATTCCTTCCCATCAGTCCAGACCCAGATATTGACCTGCCACCCCTGCAGGGCCACATCCTCAAACTCCACCTGCGCAGGCAACATCTCAGGCATCCTCCTGCCCTACCTTCACACAATTTCCTTTTATTGTATCCTTCATCGTGGCAAATGGCAGTGCTCAGATCAGATCTCTAGGTCTTCTTAAACATTCACTTACCTGAAGGGCAAAGCCCCATTGATCCTCCTTGCTATCTCCCACAGTTTTTGCTTCCCCATTAGAATCCTTCTTTCTCCCTTCATGTTTCTCCTTTATCTCCACACCCGCATGTGTAGAGTAGCCCACATTAGGCCCTTTAACATTCCAAATAGCAATTGCTTGCCTCTGATCTCCATGTGGATGACTGCAGTGGTTTCGTTATGATCTCCAGATCTCCAAGCCTTGGTTTCTCTAACTCAGCTTCCATATCACTCCCAGAGCAGTGTTTGAATATGGAAATCTAGACACACCATCTCTTGCCTACCACCTAGAATGTCTCCTCACTGCCTATATTGTTCTTAAACCGTGATCCTCAAACACATGCTCTAACCTCAACAACTCCTTACAGTGTCTTGACCTGGACAACTGATTGACATCTTCATGGTTTCACCCTTACTGCTTCCTCTAACAATAATGAATGTCTATGACTGCTTCACTTGACAAAAAGCTATTCATCATGGACAGCACAGCCTAAATATCAGTGAAGCTACAGTGACCACCTGTCAATTTTAATACATCTGGTCTTCCTTCTTTGGGGGAACTTCTCTATGCTCACTCTAAACCCTGTGGAAATAGCACTCATGGTTAATCACATACATCTCAGCTTATCTTTGCCACCAGGGCTTGCACATCAGCTAGCTCAAGTCCATCCTGCAGCTTTCGCTCTTTGCCAAAGTGAGTGATAAAGAGGGTGGCTAAGAGACTCAAGTAAGACCAATGTGAGATGTTTCCAGGGAGATACAAGAACATGAGAAGGGAGACATCCTTCTCTCCTACTAGGGCTCAACTGAGATGACACACACCTTCGTGCAAGTTGGCCAAGCCGCAAGGAAGGAATGCATCCACAATATGCCAAAGAAAGCAAGGCTGGCCTGAAGGGAGAGGTGGGGTTGAAAGGCAGAGAAGCAAGTTTCTGATCTGGGCCCAGAATAACCCACACATGAAGTCAGAGACATTCCTGGACTTCTTAAATTATGCTAATAGATCTCCTTTATGCTCAAGCTAATTTGAGTGTTGTCTATGTCACTTAAAACATGTACTAACACATGCAGAAGCCTTTTCTGGTCCTTGCAAAGATACCTCATCACTCCCTCCCTTGTCTTCTGTATTTACAGGCTGTGGAGTTTTCTATGTTAATACCTCGAGTACCTTACAGCTTTATCTGTTGATACAACTTCTCTCTGCCAAACAATGGGCTCCTGCGAGACAAGGCTCTTGCCTGATGCATCTCCAAAGTCTAGAGTACTGCATGACAAACACATGTGGTAGTGCCTGCAGAGCACTTCTGAATAAAAGAACTGTCCTTTTAGCTTGTCACCAATTTTGTTTCTGTTTTTCCATATATCTATATATTCCTCATTAAAATGTCTTGCAAGTTTTTACTCCTTATTTCAATGGCAGCATAATCTAGTATTAAAATATCTTAGCCAGCAGTCCATAAAGTCAGAAGGATTCTCTGAAGAAGACATCAGCGCACATGGAATAGATCACCACTGTTACACATACAAGAAAAGGGTCGGAAAAGATAAGTCCAGGAAAGAATCGTGCAAAGCTTGGCTTGATGCAGAAAGTGGGGAGAAGTAGAAATTCCAGGGAAAGCTATAATGAGCTGACAGTAGCAAACCATTGAGGAGGAATGTGCCTCGGGAGACATCTGGAATGTAGCGATCTCAAATCCATTAGGAAGATTTCCAGATCCTTCCACTATCCGGGTGGCCTACCAAGCCACTTCTGTTGTCTTGTTGTAAATTATACATTCTTCTGGTGAGTGTTTTCTGGAAGTTTTGCAGCGTCATAAACACTGAAGGCTATTAAAATAGCTAGGATCACTTGTGTAGAATGGAACACATGGGGCCCGGCAGGATGGCTCAGTGGTCTAAAGCGCCTGCTTAGGAAAGCTTAGGTAGCTGCAGGGACCGCGGTTTGATTCCGGGCACCACATGCTGTGCCAGCCCTGCTCTCAGGGCAGGCTGAGCCGGCCATAAAAATAAATAAACAAACAAAAGTTCTGAAACAAGAAAAAAAAAAAAAAATAGAATGGAGCACACACTGCTCAGAGGGTGAGTCCACACGATGAAAATTAGGTATCCTAAGGGGAGAGGGAGCCTATTGCCATCTTCATGCTACTCAAGACTCCTCTCTGTCTGTGTTGTCGTCTGGGTGCTTAGAAATGCAAGATGGTGGCTGGGGACATGGGGAAAGGGATTGGTCCCAGCTGAAGAGCTGAAGTGGTGAGGAAAAGAAAGGAGGAAAGGTTGAGTAGGGAGGGCAGCAAGAAGCAGAGGTGCAGCATTTCTGTTCCCCCTCTAGAGCCCTATTCTGATTCTAGCTAATATCTGTCATCCCAAGGCACAGCAGTACAAAGGAACCACATGACCAGCTCAAGGCACTGTGGCCATCAAAGGGATCTTGGAATTCAGAAAAGAAAATACATTCCATGGTAGAGGTGGCAGTATTTCTTTCTCCTATTGCTAGATAGTTTTGCTTTGATTCCGTTCTGCTGATTGTCTGTCTCTCTCACACAGACCTTTTGAACAGCTTCCTGCCAGATGGCTTCGGCAATGTAGAGTTAGAGAAAGAGACAGACTCCTAAGAACTGCAGAAACGGGCCATTTTAAGCAACTTGCGCTTGGGAGAGTTGGGGGTGGTGCAGAGAGGGCACAAAAAAAGAGAGGGGCTGGAAACACAAAGCCCTGAGAGAGCCTGGAGACCCTTGGAAGCCAAGAGTGTGAAATAAGGAGTCTGAGGCATCAAGATTAAACGATCAGGGAGAGTCAGTCTTTTAAGGATTTTCTATTGTGAGTAGTGTTTTCCAAAAGACTGTGGTGAAGACGCTGGAATCACTGTTGCCTGTGAGAGTGTGTTTCTTTGGGGCTTCATGCTAAAAGCAGATCACAAGGTGCTCAGCTCTTAGATGAGTTGCACTAAGACATATGTGACTTTCTGAGAACTGAGAATGAAATTATAGAAAATCAGCATGCAAACGGGAACCCAAGGAGCTTTGCCTATTAAGGAATCAGGACCTCATCTCAGTCGTGGCTGGATTGTAATTGCCTGTTTAATGCTGTAGAGTTGGTGCTATTCTATATATCAGGACAGAAAAGTATGGGCTATCTAAAAATCTAAGAATCCAGGTGACCAAGCATGGAAACACCAAGGAGGTGCCCACTAGAGCTTTCCAACTGCTCAGCCAGCTAACAAGAATTTAATAGATATACCCCTTTGCGATCACTTATCTTAAGCTATTAGATATTAAAATTCAGTCTCCTGCCTGAGCTACCTCATGCGTTCAAGGCCAGGCTAGATGACATGGTGAGACTCTGGCTCAAAAAAGCAAAACCTCCAAATAAAAAAAGAAAACGCTCATTCTTCTGGCTCTAATGTCAGAGTCACCTGATGACATGAATTAATCATGACCCTGATTTAATTCTCTAAAAAGCCTAATTGAGAAGTGGTACTTTGCAAGCCTCACACAATGTTCATTTAGTATAAAATGAATAAACTGGCACTAGAATTTGCAGATAGACATATGGGAAGTGAGGTTGGCATGGAGCTTTGCAATAATACTAGCAATAGAACCTGAAGTCAGTTTAAATAGCCTTAAAAGACTTGTCCAGAAGAACAATAGATGTCCCATAACCACATGTCGTGCCTGGCCACGTATGTAGTCAGACTACACCACCACCACAAGAAGTGGAGAATTCTATAGTTTCAGTTATTTCCAGCTGCTTAGTTTTGACCAGCATTTTAATTTATACTATTTTTCCTTTAGCAACTGATTTTGACTATGGCTTGCACTCTATTCATAAAAGAGAAAATTGTCTGCTTTTTTTTTTTCACTTATGTATTTGGTACAAGGTCTCACTACACAGACTCATGGTGATCCTCTTGTTTTAAGCCTCATCAGTGCTGGGATTACATGGTGTGCCCCACCATGCCCAGTCTCGGTTACTAGCTCATCAAGCCTCAGCCATGGGACCAGTGTGGCATTTGGGACCAAGGATCGAACCCTGGTCCTTGCACTTGCCAAAGCAGGTGCTTAATCCACTGAACTATCTCACTGACCCATGCCTTTGTTGTTGCTGTTGTTCTGTTATTTTTAACAGAACTTATAAGACCAAGAGAAAACTCTATAGAGAAGGAAGTTATGGATTAACACAATTGGCCTTTGAAATGATATTCTAACAGTGAAAAGCTCAGAAATGTCATGCAGAAGCTTGACTCAAGCCTGCTGCTAGTTACGGTGAACAGTTACTGTAAGCAACTTATCAGTGCCAAATAAGTGCGCAGTGCAGCAGGGCTTTAACTTACGGCACTCTGCAGAACATTTTATAGTCCACATAGATTACATGTTAAATCTGCTTTGTAAGCTCCATTTGGCATGGCTCTTTAGACAGCCCTTCAACCACACGGCTGCCCTATGGCTTTCATGGTCCTACCATCAGATTCTTTGCCAGGACTTTAATCAAGAAAGAAGTATGCTCTGATGAGCTCTGAGGAGAAGGGAAGATGTGCTCCCCCACGTCTTATTGATAAGCCCTCTATGATTAATTAAAAAAAAAAAGCAAGCACTTTCCATCCAGGTAGATGGAAAGACAGAGATCTCTGAAGAAGTGCCAGACGCCAGAAACAATGGAATTAAGGGAATTAAGTGCACTCACCCACAGAACGCGATGCCCACAGCACTACTTTAACATCTGCATTATTGTTCTCAGGATTCCTGACGTCAGATACAGGCTCTGTCATCAAATACCTGGGTAATGGGTGTGAGTCCCACAATGCTTCTGGACCTTGAACTCTGCATCCATGTGATGGGAAGGCTCAGCGAGCTCAGCTCTAAGTTTCCCCTTGTCTCTAACACTTTGCAAAGCTATGAAGAGCACAACCTCACATGTTCTGAGCAGTGCAGATGCCCGTCCTCGCCTATATACTACCCTTAATACTAGCACATGTTTAAATAGTGCTTACTGTGTACCAGGAACTGTCTTGTGTGATTAATGTATATTAACAATTTGATGGGCTGAGGAGATAGCTCACTAGAAAAAGCACTTGTCTGGCAAGCACAAGGGGCTGAGTTCAATCACTGGCTCCAGGGAGAAAAAAATTTTCACCTTCTCAAGAAACTAATGAGTAGCCTGGTATGTGGCACACTCCCATGATCCCAGCATGTGGAAGGCTGAGGCAGGAGGATCCTCGCAAGTTCAAGACCAGCCTGGGCTACAAAGTGAGCTCATGGTGAGCCTGAACTGCACAAGGAGAACCTGTCTGAAAAAGATAAAATGAAAGAAAGAAAGAAACCAATGAGTTAAATTCTGTGTTTCTTTTCTTTTTTTAAGTTGGAGGTAGGGTTTCACTGAGTCATTAAGTGTGTAGGCTGGGCTCAAACATGCGATCCTCCTGCCTCAGCCACCACACCCAGCATCTAGACTCTGTTTTCATGCTCACTTGAAAGAGAGAAACTGAGGCACGGAGAGCTGAAAAGTCATGTGATGAGTGTGAAGCAGAACGGGAGCACTGCATGAAGCTCCTCAGGGAGCGACAGCAGGATTTCAGTGAGGCACAAGGATGGGACCGGGGCATTAGGAACTCAGTCGGTACAGGTGCTTTCCTTGCACCCAGTTTAGGGTCTTGCCCACAAGACTGCAGCTTAGTCCTAGAATCAAATTTCAGTTCTCCAGTGGTTAAACCTAAGAAAACAATGGTGGTGGTGAAATCATGATGATAATTTAATTGGCTATCAGCATGCGTGGAGTCCACACTTTCAGATTCACCCAACCCTAGATTGGAAATATTTGAAAAAACATTGTGTCAGTGTGGAAAATATATTGAAGTTTTTGTCGTTATTCTCGGGACAATGCAGCCTAACACTTACTCACAGAGCAGCTATGTTGTGTTAGGCATGTAAATAACTGAGATGCCCATGGGAACTGTGTGCCTACGGTGGCATTTTACCTAAGCCAGGTAAGCATCTGCAGATTTTGGTATCCACAGCAATCTTGGAACCACCCTTCTTGGATATTGAGAGATAGCTATAATAATTTTTTGTTTGTTTGTTTTTCTATTATGGTCGGCTCAGCCTGGCCTGCAGGTGGGGCTGGCATAGCATGTGGTGCTGGGGATTGAACCTTGGCCCATGTGGTTGCCTAAGCTTGTCTAAGCAGGTGCTTTACAGCACTAAACCATCTCACTGGCCCCCAACAGCTATAATAATAATGGCAATTAAATTTGGTTTCACTAAATAGCTAAGTTGCCCCGGCTGGGCTTGAAGGCCTGCTGCATTGGCCTGAGTACTTGATATGTGCAGGCTTTATAATAAGGACCTCCAGTTGTTCACTTAATCACCAGAACACCTTAAGGTGTATTCCTTCCATATTCTCCTTATATTGAGGAAACTGCAAAATCTTAGCCAGGCTCAGTCAAGTGCCCAAGGTCATGAGCTGTAAAGTGGCCACCGGGGCTGAAACAGATAGCCTGGCCCTAGAGCACTTCCAGTGCACAGAGGCCTGACGGCTTCTTACCTTTTCTTAGCTCTTAGGATGAACTCTACTCTGGACACATAAGACGGATCACCTCACCCCCTCCACATTCATATGCCAAAAACCTTCCAGAGCAAATGAGATGCTGAAAATATAAAACATTTTGCTGTCTAATCCTTCCATGCTGAAAAAAATGAAGCCTCTGGGAAAATCTGTGAGCATTTCCCAACTTCAAACAAAAATAAGTTGAGGCTGTGCTGCCACTTGCAGCCATGCCTGGCGAACTAATATATTCATTTACTTTAATCCCTGTGGGAGACATTCTGAGGGCTTGAGGATTTAAGGAAGAGAGAAAATGCAAAATACTTCTCTCCTATTTGAATGTCTTCTATGGACGGGATTGGGGTGAATGAGGCTGTGCAGGGAAAGTGCCCAGGTTTCTCAGATAAGCTGCTCTTCTTGAGCAAGATGATGGATAGGGCAGGGGCAGGGATGTCCACTCAGCCAGGAGCAGTGCTTTAGGAGATGTGTGAGGCCTGGAGGAAGGTCCTGGACGGAGAGCGGAGTGGACACTGCCTGAAGCTCACAGTAAACAGCGCTGCCATTGGCTCCCCTTGGATCTCAAAGCAGCAGCCCTAAAAGAGCAGAGAGGACCTGGCAACAAGCAGCACACAGCTGCCCCGGCTGGAAACGCAAGAGGGAACAGTGTGCAAACCAACCGGAAAGGGAACACAAGTGTGGCATTCAGAAAGCAGCAAAGGGCCAGCCTTGGGGTATACAAATCCGCCTAATTCCCATGGAAGATGGACGCACCTTTTCTGCCAATCATACTTTACAACACCTGGTGAATGTTTCTGGCAAATATAGGGAAGTACGAAACCAGGAAATATAGATACATTGACCTATACTGTCCCTGCCCAGATAAATCTAGTTAGCACTGAAAAATATTCATAAAGGCAAAAAATGAACCCAGTGAAAAAAATCCATACAAGACACATGCAAAATGAAGGAATGGGAGAGTCTTGTTTCCCATCATCCCCTGTAGGACATACTCTTCAGCGCGCTTCCTCCACTGTGAGGTGTTATCTTAGGGGCTTTTCCATTCTAGCACGAGTCCAACTTCACTCTGTAGCTACAGCACAGACAGCACCCCTCACGGATGCACCTTTGCTTATCTCCCCAGTCAGCCGCTCAGCACCATTCCTTAGGCGGCTCCCAGAGTCCTATTCTTCCAAACAGAACTGCCCCGAGCCTCCCTCTCTACGCAGCCTGTGTGCCCTTTGGGGACCACACTCACAGGTCCGCAGCTAGTGGTAGGACTGCTGAGTCAGCAGATTTGAACATTTCAGATTGTAATAGAGAAAAGCCGCCTGCAAAGAACATCTTGTCTGTGATAGAATTCTGTGCAACAAATAAAACTCAACCAAGTACTAAGACCACCAAGCAGTTTTCCACCTCATTAGCCACGAATTTAGGGCCCAAGGGGATTTCAAAGGGGAGAAAATACCTACCACTTTGTTAATAACTGCAATGTTCCTAAAATGTGTTTGTGTAATGTGTCCTCTTCATTAAAAGGCATGTCTTAAAAATGGAAATCTGCTGTTTTATGAACAGAAGTCTGTGAGTGGTTTTTGCTATTTTCTCCATTGGTTTTCCCAGGAAAAATCAAGTCTGTACCTTTGTTCCTTGTGCCACTAATCTTAAAATAATCACCCAGACAAGCTACGCCCATTTGCCTATAGTAAAATATATTTTTATCACTTCTGTTCTTGCTCTCCAACATGGTTTAGAAGCAGCAAATGCTTCTAAAATTTTATCGGCTGAAGAAATTTCTAAATGGACCCAGGTAATGTAAAAAATAAAAGCATGAAAAGATATAGTGATTATCTGACTTTAGAATAAGAAAAGACTAAAAAATGAAGAAAGGAACCCATATAACACGAAATTTATAAAACTGGTTTTATGGTACAATATAACGTAACTACTCAAAGGTAAGTGCTTTAGTAAGTAAAGAGTTCTTACCAGAAAATATGATATATAAGGGCTAGCCAAGTAGCTCAGCAGATTAAAGCACCTGTAAGCAGGCACAGGGGCTGGGGGTTCGATCCCCAGGCCTTCCATGAGAGCCCTGCCTCCAGGGCACCCTGAGATAGAAATTCAGACTGCGCATGGTGGCACGCGCCTGAAATCCCAGCTCTTGGGAGGCTGTAAATAGGCAGATCACTAGGAGTCTAAATGCCCTGTAGACCCTTCCCTAAATACAAAAGAAAGAAAGAAAGAAAGAAAGAAAGAAAGAAAGAAAGAAAGAAAGAAAATATGACATATAAAGAAAAATATGAGTGCTTCTGTATAGAAAAAAAGAACAAAACATAAGGAAGACATTCAATGGTTTTAACACCAAAGAAATTCAAAGTAAGTACTGAGGTGCCATTTTCTCTTATGAAATGTACATTTCTTTCAAGGACAGAAAGGAGGAAGAAGATCCTCTGTCTAATCTCTGGCAGAATTATGGATAAAACCATCATTCTGGAAGGTTCTTTCAAAAGTTTTTATTAACTTTTTCATAAAGAATTTGTCCAGAGAATATATTTTGATATACTCAAAAACTTATGTAAAAGAATATGCAGTCCAGAGACAGATGCAATATCAAAAATGTTTTTCAAAATCATGAAAAAGAAGTGATTAGATAAATAAGAAGGCATTTCATAAACTACCCTATGACTTGCCTCCCCACATAGAATAAAATCAAAATAAGCTCATCTATAACTAAAAACCACTTTGTCTTTTTCTTTCACTCTTCCTTTTTTTTGAGACATACTCTTACTAAGTAGTCCAGGCTAGACCTGAACTTACTGTACAGCTCAAACCAGCCTTGAACTTGCAGGGATCTTCCTGCCTCAGCCTCCTGAGAGCTGGGATTACAAACATGCACCACAATGCCAACTCCTCCCACCTCAACTTGTTCTCCTCCTCCTCAACCCCCACTCTAGCCGTATCCCTCTTGGCTACAGTCCTTAAACCTAACAGCTTTGCCTCCATTGTGGGATCTGGACACTGCTATCCGTTCTACCCTGGAATGTGCTGCACATGATTGCCACATGACTGACTTTTGCACTGCCTCCTTCCTAGGGTAACTAATCTTTTTTTTTTTTTT
>PVJA010027814.1:0-28253 GCA_004027025.1 Myocastor coypus | reverse complement strand
ATGTTTAATATGCTCAATACGTACATTAATCCTCTTGGCAAGTATCTTGCCCTTAACTTGCTTGTTTACAACAATGCCAACAGCATGCTGGGTAACATTGTAGACTCTTCCTGTTTTGCCATGGTAACATTTGTGAGGCATTCCTTTTTGCACAGTACCCATTCCCTTGATGTCTACAATGTCACCCTTTTTGTAGATTTGCATGTATGTGGCCAAAGGAACCACCCTGTGTTTTCTAAAGGGCCTGAAGAACATATAACGGGTTCCCCTCCTCTTGCCCTTTGTGTTAGTCACTTTGACAAATTACTGGAAGATGGTGGTTCTGGCCGAAAGCCTGTATCTATTTTTAAATATGTTTAGTGGCTGGTATTCTTCTCTAGACTATGAGCTCCATGGATGTTGTCTTGTCTGCTTGCCCACCAGTGTGCAGCCAATGCTTAGCACATACGATATATTTTTTTGTTGTTGTTGAAAACTCAGTCACCCTTAATAATGACTTACATCTTACAAATTGCTTTTGTTTTCATTTATCCAATTTTATCCTTATAGTAAGCCCATGATATGGTAATATTCATTCTCATTTTTTCAGATATAGAAACTCTAGGAAAATTTAATTAACTTTCCTTAGTTCAACTACCTTGTCACTGAAAATAAGACCTAGTGGGAAAATAATCAGCCTTGAAAACTAGAGATTGAAAATATTACCCCCAGTCAGTCTGTTTTGCCTTATCTGCCCACACTATTCTCTTGCTTGGTGGTTACTCTGTAAAGCGAGGCCTGAGTTTTAGGGAAGCACGGTAGCTAGTGAGGGGCAGAGCTGATATTTGAATCTGGTTGTTGGAATTCAAGTCTAATGCTCTTGCTACATCACCACTTGGTGTGTCTATGGGTTATAGAATGCTTGAAGGTGATCAGGGAGGTGAAACCAATCCATGCTTCTCTTCAGGAGAATTGACACTGCAGAGTCTGAAATTATAAGTTCTTTGTGAATGATTATATAAAGATATTCAGGCACATGACTTGCAAATATTTTCTTGCAAATAGATCTGAAGCTTGCCTTTTCTCTTTTATTTTAACTTTAATAACTTCACTGGGATTGTCTTGGTAGCATAATATATAATTAGATTTTGTGAAAATTCCACAGGCATTGGAAAAAATGATACATTTTCTGTTTACCAGTTATTAAATTCTATGACTACAAGATTTATGGCTTTGAGTTATAGTAATCAAGTTCTGTATGTCCTCCTTTATTTACTTCTATTTCTGCACACAAGTCATATGTAACAGTTACATGCCTTGTGTGACGTTGGCACATGTACACAGCCCATCTTCATGGCTCTTTTCTTCTTTTCCATCCCCTCTCCCATCTTAATCCCCTTCCCATTTGTGAAAGATCTATCTCCCTTTAAATTCCTTTTTTTTTTTTGTCTTTTTGAGACAGGGTCTTGCTATGCAGTTGAGGCTGGTCCTGAGCTCACTTTTGTAGCCCAGGCTGGTCTCGAACTCGCACCAATCCTCCTGCCTCAGCCTCCCGAGTGCTGGGATTACAGGCGTGCGCCACCACGCCCGGCTTCCCTTTAAATTCCTTAACAGTATTTTAAAAGCCATCATTTAAAATTTTGCCAAGTTCAGCATATATTCCTTATAGGGCATGTATCTCTTGTCTTCTGACTATGAAATGTTTGCCTAACTCAAGGCCATATATATTCTATTCTAGAATTTAGCTTTCAGATCTTACATTTAGATTTAAGTCTTGATAGAGTTAATTCTTCTCTATGTTATGAACTGACTGTTGAGTTTATTATTACTTTTGGGCCTCACATGTGGATGTCTAATTATTCCAGAACCATTTATTAAAAAGATGTTCTTTCTTCATTGAGTAGTCATGGCAACGTTGCCAGGTGTGTTTCTCTTTACCTTTCTTTTGGTTGAGGTTAATGGAGCTTCTTTTTTTTTTTTGTCTTTTTGAGACAGGGTCTCGCTATGCAGTTGAGGCTGGCCTTGAGCTCACTTTTGTAGCCCAGGCTGGTCTCGAACTCGCACCAATCCTCCTGCCTCAGCCTCCTGAGCGCTGGGATTACAGGCTAATGGAGCTTCTTAACTCTGTAGATTTAGAGTTTTCATCCAGTCTGGAGAAAGTTTTCCTGTCATTCCTTCAAATGTTTGGTTTTTGTTTGTCTTCTGTTTCTCTTTCTAGACACTAGTTACATACATGTTAGGACACTTGTGGTTGCCTTCCAACTCACTGTCCCTCTTTTCTCTCCGTGAACCATTATAGTCACGGAGACATACTGTTGGGTCTTCAAGTTCACTGGTGCTTCTTCTGCATCTAACTGCATGTCCATCTCGTGTTGTATGTTTTTCTTTTCAGATGTTGTTTCTCATTTTTAGAAATTCTACTTGTAACTTTTCTGTACCTCCCATTTCTTTAGCATATTCATGCTTTCTTGAAATCAGGAAGTATATTCATAATAGCTGCTTTCATGCCCTGCATCTGCTAATTCTTCCAGCTGGATCAATTCTGGGGATGTTTCTCTTCATTGAATTTTTTTCCTGGAGTCATATTTTTATGGCTGATAGTTTTTGATTAGACATTATTATTATTTGTTTTGTTTTTAAGAGAGAGTGCAAATGTAGTCCACAATTATCATAAATTATGCAGTCGAGTATCCCACATTTGGGGAAATTGCAGAGGTCAGCACATCTGGAGGGCAGGGGGTGAGCCTCAGCCTGGGAAAACCACCACTGTGCTCATGGTATCTCCCCTGACAGGTAAGTATGTAAATTTTATGTTTTTCCTTGCTGAATTTTGATATATTTCTCTAAGAAAAGTAGACTTTCCTTTGACATGGTGTAGGTTGACCCTTTTGAGGACTGTTCTTAATATCTGTTAGGATGCATACTATTATAGCCTTTATTCTAAGTCTTGTGTAACTTCACGGCTAAGGCTTTCTGAGGACCCTTTCTAGGGCTCTGCCTGGTGCTTACACATTCTGAGGTCTTTCCAGTCTGCATGGAGGGAAGATGAATCATTCCAAGTCTTCTAGGAATACAAGGAATTATTATTATTATTATTATTATTATTATTATTATTATTATTATTTTTGAGACAGGGTCTCACTGTGCAGTTCAGGCTGGCTTTGAGCTCACTTTTGTAGCCTAGGCTGGTCTTCAACTCACAACGATCCTCCTGCCTCAGCCTCCCAAGTGCTGGGATTACAGGCATGAGCCACCACGCCCGGCTTACAAGGAATTATTCAGCTATTACTTTCTGGAGTTCTTTCTCCACTTTTGTAGATTTTTTAGTTCACTTATATGCAGCTAAGTATTTAGACAAAAAGTTGAGAAGACCTTTGTATAGATCTCTAGACCTTCCTTTTTCCACTAACCTGCCCCACAAATTCTAGCCATCTTGGCTTCCTCAAGCACTCTGACTCCTCTATTCAGTGGGACCACTGGACTCTGTGTCTCCCTGCACACTGTGGCTTAGAAATGTCTCCACCAGGGCCAGGGAGATAGCTCAGTGGAATAACTGCTTGCTTGGCAACTGTAAGGTCCTGAGTTCAATTCCTGGTACTGCAAGAAATGTCTCCCCCAGTAATCTGAAACAACCGTAGGGCTCACCATACTTGGTTATTTTTTTCTTTCTTTCTTTTATCTGTTTTGTGCTACCTGTGTTTAGTGCCTGAAAACAACTGTATCATAAGTTTGCCTGGTTTTGTAGTTTTTATAATTTTTTAAAAATGTATTTAGTATAGAGGACTGGGGAGATAACTCAGTGGAATAATCGTTTGCCTAGCAAGCACAGGGTCTTGAGTTCAATCCTTCATACCGCAAAAAAAAAAAAAAAAAAAAAGAAAGAAAAGAAAAAAGAAAGGGGCCTGGCAGGATGGCTCAGTGGTCTAAAGCGCCTGCAGGCGGCTGCAGGGACTGTGGTTAGATCCCCGGAACCACATGCTGTGCCAGCCCTGCCCTCAGGGCAGGCTGAACCAGCCATAAAAACAAGTAAACAAACAAAAGTTCTGAAAAAAGAATAAAATAAAATAATTATTTTTTTAAAAAAGAAAAAGAAACAAAAGAAAGAAAGAAAGAAAGAGAATGTATTTAGTACAGGGTTCATAGGGTCTCACTACACAGATCAGATTCGTATTGATCCTTCTGTTTTTAGCCTCCCAAGCACTGGGATTACAGGTGCGAGTCACCACGCCCAGTCTTAATCACTGTCTCAGTGCACCCTGGGGGGCAGGGCCAGCACAAGCGCAGCAGGTCCAGTATTGAACCCTAAGCCCTGTGCCTGCTTGTAGGTGCTTTAATCCACTGAGTTATTTGGCTGGCCCTTTTTTTCCCCCTTGTAGTTTTAAGTAGTAGGAGGGTAATGCCTATTATTGTTTATCCTTCATAGAACTACAAATCCCATTTCATATTGATAACATTTAGGCTGTTGCAATTTATGAAATGTTAGAAGTGAGATGAAAGGAAAAACCTAGCTGATTTTAAGGATATCACTTTGAATACTTTTTTTTTTTTTGATACTGAGTATCGAATTTGGGACCTTGTGTTTGCCAGGCAGGTGCTCATACCACTGAACTATTTCCCCAGCCCTGAGTGCTCTTTATTTGAATACTTACTCCCTCCATTTTCTACTTCCTCTTTCTCCCTAAAGGAAAGAGGATTCTACTTGAGATTTTTTCCTGTAGCAAATAAAAATTGGAGAGGTTGCCTTCCACATAATTTGCATTAGAACCAAACTCAGGGCTCCATAGCAGGAGCTAGAGAGCTGTAGGCATCACTTTTCCCCTGAAGTAGAAAATTTCAGCAACTCTGTGAAGAAATTTCCCTCACTGAGTTTAAAGTTCTCAGGTTTTCATTATGGCCTGGCTATCATTTAACATGGTCCGAGTAAAGCTGTTTACACTCTTTGCTGCCTTGATCACCACGTAACTGTAATATGAAGGCATTTTAATGCATAATGTCAAGTCATGGGTATGGTAACAGTGATATTTTTCTGGGGCAGACAATAGTGAATTGCATTATAAGAGTCATCTTTGGTTTCCATAAAAATACAGACAGTTAAATATATGTGGCTGAAAACAAATATCTTCTTTGCCTGAGTGCCACAGAAAGTCACAAGTGTCACACCTTAATGTGACATTAAAACTCATTTTCTTATTGAACATGGGTGGGCTTATTGCAGGATTTCCCTAGTGCAAACTTCCACTAAAATACCCTTTAAATTTTCATTAAAGAGACTTAATCAGGAAGAACTAAATGTCCTGATTGAAGTGTGTGTGTGTGTGTTTTTTTTTAATTTAGAAAGCAAACTTTGCACACTGTTACCTGATGGGGAGATCTGGCTACCAGATGAATAGGCTTCAAAGGGCCCCTAAGCCACAGATAAATATTTACTGTTACTCTAGTACTAGGCAGGACTGGGCTACTTTATCCTTCACTTGTAAGAGACCTTGGAGAGAAGTATTAATTACAGCCAGGAAAAGTTTTCCTACTAGAGATTAATCTTACATAACTCTTACCAGTGAGCTCCAGTCCGAAGTATGAGGATTAATTTCAAGAGTGGCATTAAGGAAGACAATTGAAACCTAAATTAGGAGGAAAGACTTGCAGGAATTAAGGGACAGAAATTGGTCTTTGAGAAGTCAAATGCATATATGACATTCTCTACTTGTCTTGCATGTGCTGAAGAATGATCTATTCAAGAAGAGGAGGGTCTAACACCCATGATTCACAGAAAGCAGAAATATTATAAAATTAGTCTATGTTTTCTTCTGCTCACAGCTGAATAATAACAAGTAATAATTACTAAAAAGTTTTGTTAGGGGCCCAGCGGGATGGCTCAGTGGTGTAAAGCACCTGCTTGGAAAAGCTTGGGTGGCTTCAGGGACCGTGGTTCGATCCCCGGCACCACATGCTGCGCCAGCCCTGCCCTTGGGGCGGGCTGAGCTGGCCATAAAAATGAGTGAATAAACAAATAAAGGTTCTGAAACAAGAAAAAAAAAATAAATTTAAAAAAAAAAAGTTGTGTTAGGCTAGAATCTATCCCCTGTGACTTCTTCTTTTTTTTTTTTTTTTTTTGTCCCCGGAATCAAACTCAAGACCTATCCCCTGCAACTGCTAATGCTGACCTTAAAGCTATATAAAATATGTTCATTCCATCTTCTACTTGCACATCTTTCAAATATTTAAGGTAGGTCAACAACTCGACTCTTATTCTCTAGATAAAATATTTGCAGTGTCTCATGTCACACAGCGTCTAAACTGTTCACCACCCTGGGCTGAGTTGAAAATGGCCTGTTTCACTTCTATGCCTAAGTCAAAGGCAATATTTTCTAGGTATTTTTCTCTCTACAAGGTCAAGCAAATTCTAACTTCTATTTTTGATTTTGCTATTTGTAATTTTACTATTTTGAATCCACCCAAATTTTAAAGGTTTTTGTGTAACTCAAGCAGTAGTCAGATAAAAAGCTCTCTGGCAGTCTTGATGCAGCTATTTGGGGAGAAACTGAACTAATTGAGTGGAAAGGGGAAAGGATCTGTTTCTCCCACCCAAGTACTACCTAGGCCTGGCCCACTGAGCTTCCAAGATTGGAGGAGACTGGGCATGGCACTGTGGCTGTAGACAAAGAATGCCGTTTCTGTGATGCTGTTTATGTTATATCTTTGTAGTCGCCTCCAGTCGTGGTAAAATAAAGATGTTCTGGTGTCATTTAGTAGGGAAGGGAAGGGCTCATGTCCACAACTGAGTTAGTATAATAAAAGCATCTGTGTACTTCTATAACACCTGTCATTGCCATACTAGAATATGAGAAAGGAATATTTCTGGCCACACGCCAGCTAAATGGACAGGAACACTGGTAGGTACAGCTGAGGAGACTGGGGAGGGGAGCAGCACTCTATACATTCTTTTTTTTTGGTGATACCAGGGTTCAGACTCAGGCCCTTATGCTTGCCAGGCAAGCACTACAGCCAAGCACTACAAATTCAGTAGAAAACAGAATTAGTTTCCCAGTCCGCTAAGGCACAGAAGTGACTGGCTGAGCAGGAGATTAAAGTGGCCTTGAGGACCACAGACACAGGGTCAGCCCCTCAGTGACAGCCCCTGCAGGCAGCCCCAGCTCAGAGGCTGCTTGTGATGTCTGCTTGACCATCTGGACACAGCCACGTGCTCCATGAAGTAGGCTTTTGGCACAGGAGCACTAGAAAGAATGAGAAATAATGTATCACTGAACTCCTGGCTGGGAATTTCCACGTGTGCCTGGTACACGTTTTATGAAGTTTTTAGAAAACAGGTGTGTGTGGGTTCCAGCTACACAGCTGTAGATTGATAGTCTTTTCTTTTTGAGAAGCGTAAGCAGATCGTGGGCAGAAAGAAGTGTACACTTAGAAGGGAATGCTTGTAGGGTGAAAGATGATCAATGCAAGTTGATCACCTTTTCAACAGGTTCTAACTCCCTAATTTAAAGAGCTTGAATAAGATTTAATTAAGATCTTAAAACTATATTATTTTAGAAGCCCATTAATTTTTTTTTTAACATTCTGGTTGTATAGCCTAGGTTGGTCTCGAACTCACAGTGTGGCTAGGCTGGCCTTGAACTTGCAGTCCTCTCCTACCATGTCCTGAGTGCTGGGATTAGAGAGCACATGGCCACACCCCAGAAAAGTCCATTAATCTTAACAACTTGTCATCTAAAATTACAAAAAGTGTAAAATAAAGAAAAGTCCAGGGAGGGAACTGAGAAGAGGCCTAGGAACCCAGCTCTGCGTGCTCACCCTAAATTCCTTGTAGAGCAGGCTCTTTGCCCACTGCTCGGAAATTCCTTCATAAGTCTGAGAGGCCAGCCAGGTGTAGGTGGATCCTTTTAGTTTTGGTAAGACACTTCACTTTAGGCTGATACTTTTATCGTAACACTGCTATCTAAGAATATCTTGAAGAGAGCAATTCCTTATCTTGTACTTGACATTCATGGTATACTTTTAAACAAATTTTAAAAGCCACAACAGATAGGTAGAACTAAATATACTCAAAGCCCACACGTTATTCTTTTGCTTCTGTTTTGTTCAACTTTCTCCAAATCTAATACTTCCTGCCCTGTTACTGCCTGGCTAAGAATGTGGCTGGGCTACTGCTTTAATAAAAAGAGTATAATTCTTTGTGTTCATGTTATCCACTATTAAATGGCCAAGATTGATAACTCAGTGTGTGTATGAAAGTGCTAAGTTAAAAAGGTAGGTCCTCAACACTGCTGGGAACATCGATAGATGACCAAAGTTAGTACAAGAAGTTTCTAGTTTACAACTGTTACTTTATTTTATTTTATTTTTGTGTTTTTGAGACAGGATCTCACTATGCAGTTCAGGCTGGCTTTGAGCTCACTTTTGTAGCCCAGGCTGGTCTCGAACTCACATCAGTCCCCCTGCCTCAGCCTCCCAAGTGCTGGGATTACAGGGGTGCGCTACCATGCCTGGCTTGCAACTGGTTTGTGTTCCAGAAATGTAGCTCAGTTGTCTGGGTTTCAGATTACATCTTCCATTTATCTTTTTTATTCTGGTATCCCCAGAGCCTAGGAGAGTGCTAGACACATCATAGGTACCCAGGTATCTTCTAAACATCCAGATGACTAGCCCGAAGGGTCTCATTCTCTAATAATGTAATGGGATTTTTGTTGCTAGTAATTAGTATTTCTTTAGTACTTAGCCATTTATGAAACATCTTTATATAGGCCTTATTCTAGGCTTTCTAGCACTGATCCAGTTGATTTTATTTATCCTTTTAGTGAGTCATTCTGAGTCACAGGACTGTTGTGAGAGACCCAGAATGCTTTATTTTTTTAAAAATATATTTAGTAAAGAGGGCCAGGGAGATAGCTCAGTGGAATAAGTGCTTTCCTGGCAAATGCAAGGTCCTGAGTTCAATCCCTGGTACCGCAAAAAAAGAAAAAAAAAATGTACTTAGTAAAGAGTCTACAAGGTCTCACCATGCAGATCGGACTCCTAGTGATCCCCCTGTTCACAGTCTCCCAAGCACTGGGATTAGAGGTGTGCACCACCACGCCCAGTCTCAATCCAAGTTTCATCACACACCCCAGGGGTAGGGCTGGTGGGGTGGCCAGGTATTAATCCCCAGTCCCTGCCTCTGTCTCAGCAGGCACTTGAATTGGCTAAGCTCACTGGCCAGCCCACACTGACCTAATTTAAAAATGAATATCCTAGAATGAAGAGATAGCCACTGGGCCCTAGGGTGAAGAGAGAGATACACTGAAGTTTAAGAATGGAATTATAGGGGGCTGGGGAGATAGCTCCGAGGCACAAGTGCCTGTTGGGCAAGTGCAAGGTCGTGAGTTCGAACCCTGGCCCCACTAAAAAAAAAAAAAAAAAAAAAAAGAATGGAATTAGAGTCAAAGCAGTGGAAGTAGAGAAGGAATCCAGGAGTTAGCTGGCAAAGCCTGGGAATGAGACAGATATAAGGCTCCTACTCCTGTCCACATTTCACCTGGTAATAGTATAAAATGGAGATGAAAATGCTGTCCATTAATACAGCGAGGAGGGAGCAGACACCAGGAGTAGGACTCAGCATCTTTTCCCTCCAACCTTTTTTTTCCGCTCTCAGATAGTGAAGGGTCTTCCTTACATATAATGGTTGCGAAGAACGGCAGCTGCCTTTGAGGTGGCAAGAACAAGAGTCTCCCAACTAGTCAGCTGCAAAGTGAGGGTGTCTGCTTCACCAGCAGGAGGAATTATCCTCTGCTAGTGAAATAGCTGTATGGAAAAGATTTTTTTTTTTTTTTTTTTTTTTTGGTCTTTTTAAGACAGGGTCTTGCTATGCAGTTCAGGCTGGCCTTGAGCTTACTTTTGTAGCCCAGGTTGGTCTCAAACTTGCACGGATCCTCCTACCTCAGCCTCCCAAGTGCTGGGATTACAGGTGTGCACCACGACGCCTGGCTAGGATTTTCTCTTCCTCTTCTTTTTCCTCTTTTCCTCCTCTTCTTCCCCTCTCCTCCTCCTCCTCCTTCTTCCTCCTCTTTTTTTTTTGGTTGGGGAATCGAACTCAGGACCTTGTACTTGCCACACAGGCCCTGAGGAATGTGACCCGACTAGTGCCAACAAAGGGTTTTCTTAAGTCACAACTTGTGTATTTAGAGTTGGTTGGGGCATGAAAGGGCCTTGACACAAACCTCTGATTTTATACGTGAGTCTTCTCTAGAACATTTTTCACTGGGATTATTTGGCCTCTGCAGGAACATTTCATGGGGTGGGTAACTGGAGAGGGCTCACTTTGTGTTTGGTTGCATCTGGATTATCAGGAAGTCTTCCTCTGATCATACTCTTGCCTTTGGAAGGCATCAGAGTCCATTTAATCCCTCTTCAAACATCTGAAGAATGCTAGAAATTCCTCAACATCCATAAATCCTCTCATAGGTGAAATATCCCAAGTTAATTGTTCATTATATAACCAACAAGGTGCCCCGACTGATCTCCCCAGCTCTGCTCAGCTTTCTCTAAACAGGAGTGTCTTGACCTGAGTGCGGTATTCTAGTTATGGGCAGATGAGAAGGGGACAGAAGGGCCATTCTCTCCTTTGTCTGGAACATTGTTCTTCTGCTAATGGAGCCAAAGATTGCATTCACTTTTTTTTTTGGCAGCTGTGACGTGGTTGACTCACACTGAAGTCACCGTCAGCTAAAACACCTAGGTCTTTCCTTTTCACAAATGGCTCTGTTAAGTCCCACCTCTCTGGCAGTAGTGCAGCTGATTTTTTTTTTTTTTTTCCCCAAAAGGGAAATATACATGAATCACTACTAGATTTCATCTCCTGTACTTGGCTTGGTGATCTCTCACACTATACCCCCAGCTGTCCTTCTTAACAATTCTGATCATGTTATCTCTGCCCAGAAGAACTGTGGATGTGTCTCTACTACCCACAACGGCAAGTCCAAGGTAAGTAACATCCAAGACCCTGAGTCACCCCGTCAGCCTCTCCCACTCCCCTGTCTGCCCTGGAGCTCCTCCTACCACAGTCTCCAACCTTTCTTTCTTTTTTTTTTTTTTTTAATATTTTTAAATTTTACTCTATTTTATTTTTCTTGTTTCAGAACTTTTGTTTGTTTATTTATTTATTTTTATGGCTGGCTCAGCCTGCCCTGAGGGCAGGGCTGGTGCAGCATGTGGTTCTGGGGATCGAACCGTGGTCCCTGCAGCCGCCTAAGCTTTACCTAAGCAGGCGTTTTAGACCGCTGAGCCATCCTGCCGGGCCCCAGTCTCCAACCTTTCTGCAGGTTCACTTTCCTTTACTTTGTGCCCTGTTCCATGGAAGTATCTGCTCCATTTTATAATTATTATCCATTTTTTAGGAGCTGGCAATTTGAAAGCCCCAACTAGACTCAACTTCTCAACAAGGAATATAGTGCAATGCTGTGAAGATAATGAGAAAGTAACATAGCTTATGATTTTTTTTAAATAAAGTTGCATTTGTTTTGACAAAAAAACCCTGATGCCCACATTTCTTTCTCTAGCAGAAGTTTCTCCCTCACTAGTTTCCTGTCTTAGCTCTAGAAAAGCAGGTGAGTTGGATTTGGCTAGCTTGACAGCAGTTCTCTAGGAGAGTGAGTAGCAAGCTTGGTAGTTTACCTGAGTGAAACAAATAACTGCACAAGGTTGTCCAGAGCTAGCATCACGAGGCCATTTTTTTTCACAATCACGAAAGGGCCACCCTTGCAGCCAACACAGCATGGTGACAAGGAGCTTGGCTGGCAACACTGCAGGAGACCAGATTGTTTTCCTCATGATTTTCAATGACACTAAGGGCAGATTAAACCAACTCCCGAGTGAGCCTTTCCATGCACCTTGCATTGTTTTGCATCAAGTGGTGACAGATGCACCCCACTCTCTGTGCCAGATCTCTGCAGATTAGCGGTAGAGCCTGGAGTCTGGGTTCACAAAAGTTGGGACTTGTGGTATCTTATGTGCATTGACCGTGAGCCTGAGGAGCTGTCCTCCTAACAGTGACTAACAGGGGAGCTGCTTATGAAGTCGCTGTACAGGTGTACAGATCAATGTACTTGCAGTGAAAAGGCTTTAAGTCACGAAGCACAATGAAAAGTCATCATCAGTAATACTGACGATGGCTTGGAGTTCATTTACGTGATAAAGAACACGTTGGTTAGAATGTTAGAAGTTAAGGTAGTGTTTCTCAAGTGTGGTCTACAGCACCTCAAGGAACCCACAGAACAGGATGAGCTGTGTGGTGAAAACAAAGGTAGGGAACCATGGGCACACATGTGTCACACACACACAGGGAATGCAGCCAACTTCAGCTTTTGGTTAGAGGTAAAGTTTAAGTGAAGCCCTTTAGTCTGTATAGGAATGAACTATCCATCCATCCATCCATCCATCCATCCCCTGCTCACCTGTCCAACCATGGATTCATCCACCTACCCACTCATCCATCCATAATATTTGAGTGATAACTCCTCTAAATGAGCGAGAGGTATGACTGGGGGGAAGGAGTCAGAAGAGCTGTTCAAGCCAAGGAAGTGTATGTCATGAAAGAGCTCCTTGGAGTGATAAAGGAATTCCTGAGACACAGCTGGAGGCTTTAGTGTAGGAAGTGATGATAAGAAATGAAGTCAGGGAATGTTTAGTAAGGGCCTAGCACTAGCCCTGCTGACGGGAACCTTTCAGAGACTGAGAGCCAAACTGCAACCCCAAACCCACTTATTTATCCCGGTGCCAACACTCTAATGACACTTGAATACTGAAATTTTAGGTTACAGAAAACAACTCATACATTAACATCTTTTGTCTTAATAACATGCATGCCCTAGGTTTGCTGCCACCGGCCTTGCCTGTTACCTTAAAGAATGGGACAAAATGATGAGGTGATAGGAACTCAATAAAGAGATTTATGCCAGGAAATGACATTTTGCATTCTGATAAGACTCTCAGGGCGTAGTATAGATAATAGATTGGGGAGCAAGTGAGATGGATTAAAGAGAACCTTTAGGAGTGAATTGCAGGAATGTATATGGATGGAAAATAATGCTGCCACGAATCAAGTGGCTGGAGGAGTGCAGTGTCCAAGAGAGCCTTAAGCAGGACAGGAACTCAACAGGACAGGACTTGGTGAACTTTGCAGTTGATGGAAGGATTTGAGTATGACTCTCAGGCTTTTGCCTCAGTGGGTCTTTCTGGCTTAGGCGTAGATGTCAGTCTTACAGGCTTTCATTTCTCCATTAAGGAAGTTGCAAAAGTCTAGCACTTCTGACTGACAGTGAGTCAGGGCTATGAAGAGGGATTTCAGAGAGGGGAGAGTAACATAGCTGAGCGTTGCCAAGAAATGAAAGAGCTGAAAAAGGATTTGTGGGAAGTTGGAGGACCTAGAGAAGAGCAGAAAGCACACACATAGCGGCTTCCACCTCTCCCTACAATTGTATTATTGTTTTCCCCAGCAGAGTTCGGGTGTCTAGGCGAGGGAGCAAAAAGGCAAGCGGCTGATGGTCGAGGGTTAGCATACTGCAGAGAGACAAGAGGCTCCGGACTGAAAGCTGATAGAAGACTCCAGAGGGAAAACCGCGGGGCAGGCTTCATATCGTGTCTGTTTTTGCAGACAAATAGGAGCCGGAGGAGAGATAAAGTAAGTGGTCTACTGTGACATAAGTAGGCCCTGTGAAGGAAGAAGTGGAAGCCAGAGAGAAAAACAGCCAGCAGTAGCCCAGCACATGGGGAGCAGGGAGCGAGGAGTGAAAGCATTCAGCCACCTGCTTTTTGTTTTTGCAGGCTGCATATGAAACCCCCTTCCACTCCTTCCTCTGAAAGGACCCCCAGTGGGCTTCCATTTTTCTGAACACTGATCATCAGCAGAGAGGGAGCTGTTGTCTAAGGGTGCATTCTGTGGCCCCCTGGGGGTGTTGGCCTGGAGGTAGCAGGATCAGAGTTCTGGAGCTGGACTCTACTTGGCTCTTCAAATACATCCCAGTTTGATGTCTGTCACCTACCTTTATTCTTTTTATTTTGGTTTGTCTAGTTTCTCAGTGCTGGGGATAAATCTCAAGGAGCACCAGTAAGCTATCTCCTCACCCTAATTTTTTGAGTCAGGGAGTCCCTAAGTTGCCCAGGCTGGCCTCAAACATATGATCCTTCTGTCTCAGCTTCCTAGAAACTGGGATTGTAGGCATGCACCACCTCCTGCAGCCTGGCTTTTGTTTTATTTTTGTTTGTTTTGTTACCGGGGCAAGCTGTACTAGTGAGCTACACCCCTGTCCCTGCTTTCCTTCTTATTTGGAGACGGGAAGTGGGCTCAGGGGGTGTTTATTGGAACAGAGTACAAGAGAAATGCAGATACTAGCACTAAACAGTGCAAGACCGTTGACCACATTTTGCCTCTTCATTTCAATTTTCAGACAGAGAAGCCCTTTTCGGTAGCAGCCAAAAGACACAATGTTTGCACAAATGAGCGTGATGTCATGTAGAAAGTATCTGAATATTTTTCATAATTATTTTTTGCCTTAGGAACTCTGCTCATGAAGTGTAAAGTAGCATCAGGACACATAGCTGGGCCTGGGAAGACTTCTGCTTCTCTGCAGGTAGATTAATGAGAGAAGAGAGACAGCACAGAAAGAAGGGTTCCATTCTGCGTTTTTGCTCATTAGCAAGAGAAATCAACCAGGAAAATAATTTATGTCTTGGAGATAAAAGAGATGTACGCAAAGGGGCACACTCTGTAGAGATCTCCAAGCATGGGTTTTCTATTCTCCCCCTTAACAGGACAACTTGGCTTGAATATATTGTGTCAATTAAAACATTAATAAGGATGTTTGAAAAATTCTGCATGCAAATGAAAACTGGAAATGTAAACACTTTTGCTAAAACGGGATTAGCTGCCCACTCTACACTTGCAGTAGATGGTCACATTCTGAAAATCTGATTAAGGAGAAAAATATACATAATTCTGTGGTTTAAGTGTCCCCCTAAAGTGTGATGGTCTGGGACACTCAAAAAAAAAAAAAAAAAAAAAAAAAAAAAAAAATTATTCCTACAGCTCAAACTTTGAAAGTTGGAAAAGGTTGAGAAACCACATGAGTCCAGGTGAAGCTGAGTCTGAGGGCCTCAGAATCAGAAGACTCCTACCATCTGACTGTCCTCTTTCACAACAGCACTTTCAAAGATTTCTTTCCTGTCAAGAACAGAGCCCCAGGCATGGCTCCCTTCCTTTTCTTCCATCAGTTCTATGGTGAGTGTTTTTCCTGCTCTCTGCTTGTTCTGGTTCCTCTTTTGAAAAGCCAAAGCTGTTCCTTCCAACTTCCCTCTTATTTGTCATTTTAGAATTTACCCACAATGCTGACCACATCAACTGACTCAGGGTATTCAACTTAAATCATTCCTTAATGAAATAGCTGGGTCCATGAGTGAGTGAGCTGAGTTTCTCTATGTTTTTTGGGATTCTAAAACTGTTTTCAGGAAGGGCAGCTTCCATGGACAAAGTTTAATCCCCTTTGACCTCAGTTCTCAGACTTTCCTCTTTTCTCTCCACACCCACTCCCTTGATGATGTCATCCAGTTCCGTAGTGTTAAATATCCTTCTACACTGGTGACTCCCAAAGTTATGTACTGGGTCCAGGCTTCTCTGTGCTCCAAGTTTGAAGATCCGACTTGCTCCTCCATATCACCCCATGAATGACTAATAAGCAACTCAAACTCAGCAGGTCCAAACTGAGCTCCCAGCATTCCTCTGCAGATCTGCCTCACCTAGGGGCATCTCCATCTCAGCCAGTGGTGACCCCATTCTTCCAGGGGCCCAAGCTACAGGCACCCTCACTTCTTTCTCCTGCACTGCACTCCACCAGTTCTGCTGCCAATTAGTAACCTAAACGGAGCTGTTGAGAAGGCAGTCAGATGTGTAAGGTTAGAGTTCAGAGAACTCTGGACCAAATACATACAATTTAGGAGTCATCAGGGTACAGATGATATTTGAAGTTATGAAGCTGGGTGAGATCATCAAGAGAGTGGGTGTGGATGAAAAGAGGAAGGTCTGAGAACTGAGGTCAGAGCAAATTAAACTTTGTGCTCCATTGCTCTTGGCTTTTTAAAGAAAATAGATTCAGAATCCAACCATTTTCACCATTTCCACAGCCAACCTCTGTCCACATGCCATCAGATCTAGCCCGAATTATTACAGTGGTGTTCTAACAGGTCCTTCCCTCATACTACCTCACACTCTTTGGTCTTTGCTTAGCGTACAAGCCAGAGTGATTCAATTAAAAACAGAACATATCACTCCTCTACCTAAAACCCCAGTGGCTTCCACCACTCACAGTAAAAACCAACTGTGTGGTAAGTAAGTCCAGATTAATGAATGGTCCAGGTTACTTTGAGAGTGAACAAGGATGCTGAAGTAGACAACTTTAACTGCTCTGTGGATAAACACGGGCCATCCTGAGGCACCAACTTTTGAGGTATCTCATGATTTCCACATCCCCCAATCTTATCTCTGGTCTCACATGCTTTGTTGCATGGTGGTCTCTCAGCTTCAGTCCCAGTTCTGTGTTGTCCTGTAGATCCTGCAGATCTTTTTCATGTATCTGTATAGCTCACCATTCCTTTCCTTCCCACAAGACCTGATTCAAAAGGTCTTTCCTAAGAGCTGCCTCTACATCTGTATCCATCCACATTCTAGTCCTTTCCTTGATACCTGAATATTTAATGCATTTTACTTATTTAACATCTTATGTTTTGTTTTGAAGGTAAACACAAGGGCAAATAAACCTCTCCGAGTTGTCAACACTTCTGATTACTAAAAGAAAGTGACAGCTATCCTACTGTCCACTGTGATTGACCTTGCTTATCTTCCAGAACATTCTAAGCCCTCTGGCCTCCACTGGGGCTCCTAGGGTTCTCCACTTCTTGGAGCTTCTCCATGTGCCCAGCTATGCCTGCCTTCTGGGTGCCATCCCTCTCTGTTCTTCTCCACTAGGCCTTGAGTTTTCAATCAGTCATAAAGCAGTATTTTACAGTCTGATTTTCGAAGTTTCCAGACTACACATAGAACAAGTGCAAACAAATGCTAAATAAGCCTTTAAAAACTAGGCAAGGGCCATTTGTTTTCGATGAAGAAAGAAATCCATCCTTTGGAATAAATAAAAGCATTTACTGATTGAATATCTGGGTTGCTTCTAATTTTTATGCAGCTTCTTCAAATAATTTTAACCGATAGCTGCTCTGTAGATTTTCTTTAAACTAAAGTCATAGTCAGGAAACATGCTGTCAGAAATCAGTCACTCTACGCCTAAAGGCCCTAGGGTGTGTATAATAAAATTATATATATATATATATTTATTTGCAAGTGAATTCCACAAAATTATAGCTGAGAATATGCTTCAGGATGACACATTAATACATTAGATGTATTAGAATAAATACTTAGTTACTAGCTAGAAAAGAAGTATTCCCCTCCCCTGAAAAAACAAAACAGCCAAGAGGCATGCTAAATGGTACTGAAGAACTGTATATGTGTTCCCATCTATGTTATTTTAAATGATCTTAAGTAGCAATAAGTTCAAGTAGTCACTGTTCTATTCTATTTGCTGTGACTTTTTTTTTTAATTTTATTTTAGTACAGGGTCTACAGGATCTCACTATGTAGATTGGACTCACAGTGATCCTCCTGTGTTCAGCTTCCCAAGAGCTGGGATTACATGCATGCACCACCACACCCAGTCCCAATGGCCGTCTCGGCATGCCCCAGGGGTGGGGCTGGCACACTGCTGTGACTTTTTATCTAATGTAAAAAATTCTCACTTTATCAGGAAAAGCATGTTACATATTACTCTTATATTACTTTTTTTTTTTTTTTTTGCCTTTTTGAGACGGGGTCTTGCTATGCAGTTGAGGCTGGCCTTGAGCTCACTTTTGTAGCTCAGGCTGGTCTCGAACCTGCACCAATCCTCCTGTCTCAGCCTCCCGAGTGCTGGGATTACAGGCGTGAGCCCCCACGCCCAGCTTACTCTTATATTACATACTGCAAGTTTTCCACTAAACTGCCAGTTATAGACAATTCCTAACAATTGTGCCAGCAGTTTGGCTTGGTGTTTTTGCTTTCTCTGTTCTACTTTGAAGTTGTAATAAAGCTTAACTGCACAAGTCACTTCAAGGAGAGCTAATCCCTACAGCCCGGTCTAGGTTAGCTTATTTGACCGGACTCTCAGTTGACATTTTTTTTGTCTGTAACTGGAGTTAGTGTTGATACCACAGTGATGAGGATCTGATGAGGCTGCAGAATGCAGTCCACTTAACAGAGCACCTGGGTCTCGGGGAGGCTTGGTGGACACTCAGTAGGTGACAATCATGACTCAGAACCACAGTGGTGAAGAGCAGTAGGAGCAGACTTCTAACCAAAGCAGTATCTAACCAAAGAGTAGTGCTTAGAGAGCATTACGACTCTATCGTAGCATTAGTACTTGCATTGTTTCATGTTTTAAAAAGTCTAAATATAGCTTAACACATAAATGTGGACACAAGAAAATAACCCAATTCAGTCATTTGCTATTTTCTGCACGGTTATACCATGCTGATTTATCACCAGGTAATAACTGAAGCTACTCTTACTCAATTGGTTGTAAGGCTTTTGAAAGAAGGGAACATATATAGTTTTTATATCTTTTATGCTTGGCACAAAGAATTTCCAGTTAATGTGTTTAATGAAGTAGCTCTGGACTGTAAGTCAAGAAGTACATATTTCAGCTGAGCAATCATAGACAAGCCCTTACACTTTCCTTAGACTTGAGGATGCTCAGGATAATATTCTTTTGCATTGGTGATGTCTAGATTTCTTTTCAAGTGCTCTGATTCTAAGAAATACTAGTAAAACAGATTTGGAATGACTAGTAAACACTATAAAACTGATTTTTTTTCGGTCTCTTTGAAACAAGATCTTTCTATGCAGTTCAGGCTGGCCTTGAACTCACCTTGCAGCCCAGGTGGTCTTGAACTGGCAACAGGCCTCCTGCCTCAGCCTCCCAAGTGGTGGGATTATAGACATGTGCTACCAATTTTGGCACTAAAACTGATTTTTGATTGATGTATGTTATTAATGAATATCCAGTTCACTGTTCCATGGCTACACTTTGTAGGAAACGTAACTCTTAATTGTTGATATTGTTCACTCATGAAAACTTGCTATGAGCTCAGAGTTCTTGTGGTCCATCCTATCAAACAAATCCTGCAATCCACTTTAATAACAGCCTGGTGCTGGTATTTTCTTTCCCCTACCCTGAGGGCAGATTTTAATATGCTAGGTTCACTGCTATATCCCTGGCACCTGGAATGGGATTTGATATATAATAGTTCAAAAATTATTTGAATAAATGGGTAAATAAATATTCTTTAAGGTCCTTTACTAGTTACCCCATACCATAACTTATCCCCTATGACTGCTAACCCAGCATTTCCATGTTAACTAGAATTTGGGGATCTCATCTGCTACCTAAGGCTTCATTTCTCCCACTACCATTTAAAGATCTTCTCCTACTCAATCCCTATTTATTACATCATCCATCCATCCATCCGTCCAGTTATATAGATTTATTGACAGTCTATCTGAGCCAAGTAACATGGTAAATCCTGAGGAGACAGAAGTAATCAAACCCGGCACAATCTTACCCTTTCAAACAATCCCATCTTCTCAAGGGTTGCTCAGAGACCCAGCTACTCCCTGGGTCTTGGCTTTCCTAACCTCTGTCTCTGACTTTATAGCCCTTGCTTGGAATGCTATAGATATTTGTCATGCCCCGGAAAGAACTCTGTGGTTTGGTTGATTGCTAGCCAACATGCAGAGCAAGTGGTTTTCCTTTCCCTGGAGTCGCTATCCACATCACCGGGCACTTGCTTTGGGTCACTGAACAGATACTGCTTCCCCAGTGGTGTTGACCCAAATTCCAGTTACATGAGGCCTGACTGTGTGGGGTCTAAAATAGCCTGCTGTGTTTTCTGTTCTCAGAGGTGAGCTGAGGGTGTATTTCTGCATCCCCAAAGAGTGTAATTAATCCATCACCTTTAGCTTCGAGGTTATTATTATCTACACTTCCCTTCCAAAATAGACCACTAAGCTTCCAACCCACAGAGGATCTTGAAATCAACCCCTGCAGAGCCCCAGCCTTTCTGTGCCTTGGGCCAAGGCTTTGGGAGAACTTGCTGCCTGTGCTTTGCAGGTTTGTTAGGGTCCTAAAAGAGGGTACCTGGGAGCTGGCCATAGTGCAGTAAGTTTGGCAACAACACCACTGTTTTCTCCTCTTTGGGGTACATGGTGAATAAAAAGACCATGTGTATATTTATAAATTTCCAACTTTGTTAAATCTGGCTGCTATAGTTTGAAGGTGTCCTTTAATAGTTCATGTGTTGGCTGGTTATGACAGTGTACACCTGCAATCCTAGCACTTGGGAGGCTGAGGTGGGAGGACAGCCATGAATTCAAGGCCAGCTTGAGGTACATAGTGTGCGCTTGTCTCAAAGGAACAAAAGACCAAAAACAAAACAAAAAATAAAAACTCATGTGTTGCAAACTTCATCCCCAGAAGGATCTGTTTAGAGGTGATGACTCTGAGAGGATGATGGTGGCCTTAATGCTATACAGATAATGGGGGGAAAAAAGTCCCAGCTGAGGGGGTCACTCTGTCTGTCAGGTGGTGTCCTTGCTCCTGGAGGATGCAGCAACAGGGTCCTCGCCAAATTCAGAGTAGATCCTGGTTCTGTGCTCCTGGGCTCCCCAGCCTCCAGAATTATAAGCCAAGCACACTTCCTTATAAATCTTTCAGGCTCAGGTTTTGTGCTATAGCAACAGAAAATACATTACGATACCAGTCAGTGTTTCCAGCCTAACCTGATAACTGCACTCTTTAATCTGAGGTGACTGGTGATTTCTAAGATGGCACAGTGTCTCAGGAGAAACAGGCTTGGCAGATACTTTCTCATCTTTGTCCTATACCTAAAAAAGCTGCAATGGATGGCTTTGGAAGAGTGAGGCAGGAGGAAGGTGGGCACTGAGCTCTCTGACAGTAGTTCTAGGGCACCCACCAAGGAGGGTGAACTGAGTTTTGTGGAACAAATACTGGACTCCATGTCCAAATACCTGAGACTTAGCCCTCACACTGTCACGGAGCTCACCATATGTTGTTGGACAAATAGCCTTGGCCCTCACCCCTGTTTAGGCTATAGCCATGCATACCTTGGTCTTTGAAGCTGCCAGCCACTTTAGGAAGTCTGGGTAGCAGGTTCCATTTTGGTTTGAAAAGTGCTCTTCTGGGGTGGGTGGTGTAGCTCAGTGGGTGAAGCACTTACTTGGCTACCATGGGCAAGGTGTGATTCCATGCTCTGATTCAGAAGTGAAAGACTAGTCCCCACACCTGTCTGTTTTCTGAAAGAAGGAAATTCTATAATAATGCTCTCGGAGGAGCTGAGTTGTAGTTGGTGTGATGTAAAGTTCAGTTTCTGTTTGCTTGGATTTTGATGTAAGCATTGGCGACAGCAAGTGGTTTAAAGAAGACATATTTTTGCTTTCGTTGCATGTTAGATAAGTGTCCCTCATTGCTGCTAATTGATTGCTCCACTGCTGTAATGAATTTAATGTGATTCTTGCTAAGTGGGCGTGGCTGCCGTTTGGTTATTGACACTGTCTGCCACTGCTTCTGCACTGCACAGGACTGGTAGCAATGAGGTGTAGGGAGCAGACAGGACTCTGTGGATCAATTCTCATGCAGTGAGTTCGAGCCATGGTGCATGTCAGCACCGTGTTCTACACAGGAGCAAGCAATGCCACTACATTGTCATCTCTCTTTCCCATCTTGGTATCTTTAACAATGCTCATCACGACACAGCTCCAATAAGCTTGTGATACGAAGCAGACTTTAGGGACCAGGGTGCTAGCAGTGCTGTTTTCCAGCAGTCTCCTTGGGGTGCACAGAGACCCTGGAGCTGACTTGTAGCCAAATCCCTATGAAGCAATGGAAGTGGGAAGAAGCTTCCAAGCCAGTCTGTGAGCAGATCGCTGGGTGAGCACTGTCCCCACTAACCCACAGAGACTCAGGAACACCAAATGCAGGCACAGCAGAGACCCAACAGCTGCTTATTAAATGCATAAATGACTGCCAGGAGGAGTGCATCTTTGTGTCTGTCACCATCCTAAAATGTGCTTTTTGCATCCCCCATTCTGTCCACCTCGGTACTATTGATAATTTTTTTCTTTCTTTCTTTCTTTTTTTTTTTTGTAGGACTGGGGTTCAAATTCACAACTTTGCACTTGCCAGGCAGGCACTTGTGCCACGGGGCTATTTCCCCAGACAATTTGAGCTAGATAATGCTTTGTCAGGGCTAGGGGAGGAAATGTTGTCTTTTTCATATTATTATTATTATTATGCCTGGCTCATCTTGCCCTGGGGGTGGGGCTGGTGCAGCTTGTAGTGCTGGGGATCAAACCGGAATCCCTATGGTTGCCTGAGCTTTTCTAAGCAGGTGTTTTAGACTACTGAACCACCTGTCTTAAGCTTTGCCTGAGGTTTAGTAGCATCCCTGGCTTCTCCCTAGCTAAAGCTGTCCTTCTCTACTCTAAGATGTCTCCAGACATTGCCAAATGTCTCAGTGTCTTCTGGTAGGAGGTTATGACACCACCCCTTATTAGGAACCCTGTCATCTACATGTTCACAATCTGCAACAGAATCAGAAAGATAATACTGCCTGTACTTTGTCTGAATTGACATTTTTCTGATCAACCTATTGTAGGTATTATACTCTCTTTACTTTCCTTTTCATCATGATCTCATCTATCTGGGAGAACCTCTCTGGGTACCACCACATAAGTTAAAAAGACTTGTTTTCCATAAGGGGGCAGGAAAATATTTTTAATTAATTAATTAATTAATTAATTAATTTTTCTTGTTTCAGAACCTTTATTTGTTTATTCACTCATTTTTATGGCCGTCTCAGCCTGCCCCAAGGGCAGGGCTGGCGCAGCATGTGGTGCTGGGGATCAAACCGTGGTCCCTGAAGCCACCCAAGCTTTCCCAAGCAGGCACTTTAGACCACTGAGCCATTCTGCCAGGCCCTGGGACAGGAAAATATTTTTTTTTTTTTTTTCTTTTTTTGGTGGGACCAGGGTTCAAACTCATGACCTTGCACTTCCCAGGCAGGCACTTGTGCCATGGAGCTATCTCCCCAGCCCCAGGGACAGGAAAATATTAAACAAAGAGAAAACATTCCATACAGAAATTGCAGCAGTAGCTAAGGGGGCTGATTTGCAGACTGAGTTTGAGCTGGTCTTAGACACAGGATGGAACTGAGCTCATAAGCTGGAACAGATGTGCCTGTGACCCCACAAGGAATCCTTTGGTCTTAAAAAAAGAGCCTACCTTCATTTGTTAAGCACTTCTGGAATTTTAATGATAAAACTCTAGCATCACACAAAAGTATTCTTCTGACAAACTTTTTTTTTGGTTTGTTGACTTTGTTTTCTTTACTTCCTATTTCTGTCAACAGTATCAGGAAGATACCAGTATGGGTTCAAGAAACAGGCTACCTCAGTAACTTCATGCTCACAGACATAATGAATAGCGTTGTTAACAGAAAAATGCAGTAGCCTTTGGACCCTCTAAAGCTTCAGGATGATGTGTGTCTAGTTTTTCTCAAGATGGAACAGGTCTTAGAATTCTAGAATTCTCATTTAATCCCAGCCAGTGGGCAATCTGCTTGAAAATGACTACAGAACCATGGCTAAGGGTGAGGAATAATTTATGACAAATAAAGCTCACGAAAAATTCTAATTTCCTTCATGTTGCTACAAGTATAGCTTCATGCTTTAAAAAAAATGTGGGCTGGTAACATTTTTCTGCCTCACTTTCCTTATGGTACAGGGTGACGCAGATGCTCTTACCTCGCCTCCTGTGCATGGGAAAGGGCTGGAGTATCTAGAAGTGCAGGGAGCTCCCTTTTTGACAACGTCATCCTCTAGGCCAAAGGTAGCAGAGCAGTTAGTTGCAAAGTACTTGTAAGGCTTCCATGTCTTTCCAAAATCCTGGGACCGGTCCAGCACCATGGCTGCCGGCCTGGGGGACTTGAACACCATAATTAGGTGGGTGAAGTAGAATTCAGCTTCCAGGTCTAGCTGGATCTTTTCTCTGTGCACGTCTTCTGCAGACTGCCACCATGTACGGGGAAACCTGAAGGATGAGTCTGCCATGGCAGAAGGCAGGTGAGCCAGGTGAGGGTGGGCAGCGTTGCACTTGTCACACTTGGGCTGCCGGCAAGTGCGGTCAGCATTCTCACTGTAGAAGCAGTAGAGCTCAGTGACATTCTGACCGCAGGTGCTGTCTGCCCAGAGTTTTCTCCCTAGAGCCAAATTTCCCATGCGAGGGTTGCAGGCTTTTTCACAGCGGGAACTTGCCCCAGTTACTCCACTCAATCCTAAGGAGGGGAAGGCAAATGTCATTACTCAGGACAGACTCCATGGGTCAAGAAAGCTCTTCTGTCTACCTGGTCTACCTGCACCAATCAAAGTATCTACACAGAGCTTGCGACTTTCCATAACAGGGCCATGCTAGCATGTTTCACCGTGAACACTGTTCTGCACTTGTGGTGCAGTTGTGTACACTGAGTGTGTGCATTGTATTTCTTCCGTTTGGATGTAAAATCTGCCTAAGAAGAAATCATTTCAGGTAAAGAAGATTCATACAGTGAGGTGAAGCATATTGGCATAATATTTTTAAGTACTTTGCTTTATGCTATTTTTGAAATGGTTTTGAAGTCCACAAATGACACCAAAAATGTTTTTAACATGTCTAATTTAATTTTTCAAATACAAGTAGAATCCTTATATTTGATCATCTAACATGTTTATGGTAAGGATATGTTAAGTAGGACATGTAGAATTCTACTATTTTCTTTATGTTTTTAAGGCAGTGGAGAGATAAGTTCTTTAGGAAAAATTGCATGAGATATTTAGTATCTATACAGCAGGACCTACGTTAAGGAGGCAAAGCTAGAGACTACAGAATCTCAAATATGTAATATCCACTTGTAATATTAAGTAAATGTACTGAGAAAAATCCACTTGTAAACTACTAAAAGGTGGAAAGGCTTATTTCACAGGCTCCCTGCCTCTTGCGGCCATGTGCTGAGTACAGGCTGTACAGTCCTTATCTGTTTGTTTAACAGGAAGATGCATATAACCTGGAAGCTGCTGTTTAACACCACCTTTACTCGCTACCTGTGAACCAAAACATCTTTTTTTTAAAAAAATTTTTTTATGTAGTACAAGGTCGAAAGGGTCTCACTACACAGATTGGGCTGGTAGTGATCCTCTTGTTTTTAGCCTCCCAAGTGCTGGGATTACAGGCTGGTGGCACTACACCCAGTCTAAATCACTGTCTCAGCATGCCCCAGGGCAGGTCAGCATGGCACACGAGAGATCAAACCCCAGTCCCTGCGCCTGCTTAAGCAGTGCTTTAGTCCACTGAACTATCTGGCCGGTCCAAGACACACTGTAGAAATACATTCTTGTTCCCTAACAGAGGTCTAAGGGGCCTTAATGTTTCAGAATCACTTAAGATGATAAACATCATCCAGGTGTAAGCTTTCTGACTACCTCTCATAATCCTTTAAGTAGGACTTGTCGTTTTCATTAGGGATATCTTGAGCAAAACCACCTATATTAAAAGCCAAAACAGAGGGGGAAAGAGAGAAAAGGAAATCAAACCCCCAAATGAATGGGGCAAATTGGATGTTTCTGCTTAGTTTTACTCACTCAGAGGGAGCATATCTGAGCTGCTACCGCTGTCCTTTGCAGGAAGACAGATGACAAGTTCAGGGCTTCACACTGACTGACACAGTTGTGCAATCAAAGCACAGGGCTTCCTTGGGCATTATTTCTCACATGTCTGGGAAAGTGCTGGATTCGATTTGCCATTGTTCTGATTACTGGGGCAACATTTGCTTGTGGCCAGAATCACACAAACACACAGTGTGCTATGACTCACCTGTAAAGTATTTCAGGGAAAATCATATACTGCCTGTACAAGTATTTTTGACTTGAAACACTCGCCTTGTAATATTTATTTACAAGCTCCTGATTGCCCTCATGTTTTTCTTTTTCTTTTCTTTCTTTCTTTTTTCTTTTTTTTGAACCATAACATGGTTTGAAAAGGGGAGAGTTTATTAAAGTTCATTTTCCTACTGGAGGAGCACCCATTAATGCACTAAAGATACGTAAGTGGGGAGAATTAAAGCATAATTGCAGACCCTTCACAGCTCTTTGGAGACATACTGAGACGGTTAGAAACTACTCCCAAACGTCTATGCCGGGACAGTGTCCGCTAATAACAACCAGTGTGCAAAATACTTGGCCCTAAAGAAGTGTTTGTCCTAGCATAGCAAAGATTCTCCTGAGTCGGATAGTTGGGGTTGCAGACTGACGCCTGGATCTTCCTGAGGAGAAGTGGAAGAAAACGAAGGAGGAGACACCAGCCGGCCGCTGTACACACGCCCCTTTCAGAGGAGGCTAGGTCGTCTGAGCCGCGCGGCGCCCTCGCGTTCTTTCCCCTTTGCCCACGCAATTGCCCTTATTACTAACTGGAAACCAGGTGACTCGCACGGGGGAGAGTGAGGAGCAGAGAGGGCTCCCGAATTTAGCGATTGCGATCTGGAAACCAGTGGCCTGGGGCAGTCCAAGAAAGCCAGGGCGGGAGAGCGGGCAGCGGGCATCAGACAACGCCTCCACTGCTGGTCCAGTTACCGAGATCCGGCGCGGACCCGCCTCCGACCTCCCACAGAGCCCGGCCAGGGTACCATCCCCTGGGCTGCCAGCCAGCTCGGCGCTAGGCGGTGGCTACCGCCTGCCGCCGGGCCCCAAGCCCCGCTGTGTTCCGCCCGCTGCCGGGGAAGCGCTCCCCCGCCCCCAGGTGGTCCTACCTGGCGCCCCGATGCCTGAACGGGGCAGGGAGGTCGGTGAGCACGGCGATCGCCCTCCGGGAGCGGCCGCTCTTGCCCACGCGCGCCCAAGGTCGCCGGCCATCCCTCCCTGTCGCCCCTCAGGCCATGAAATGCCGGGGATTGCGAGCCGGGTCCTTTGTTCCCTCACCAAGGGGAAAGGCAGTTGTGCAACAAGCCCCGGCGAGGAAGAAGCCCTGGCGAGTCTCTGGCGGGTGTCCCGGGGATGTCGGGTTAGCCGAGGGCAAGTGCATCTCAGTTGGGTTGGAAACTCGTAGGATTAAGAGTGTGTAGCCCCGGGGAGCGAGGGGAACATGGCCCCTCGCCCCATCGCCCGGACCTCCCGACACCCGCGCCCCGAGCGGGCCCAGAGCGGATAGCGAAGTCCGCGCGTCCCCACCCACCTGCAGCCACAGCCGAGCAGCACCAGAACAGCAGGATTCGTGCGCAGCCCCCCATGGCCGGAGGTGCCTGGCCGGCCGGGCTCGAATCAGCGGTCACTGGGCGCCGGGGCCGCGCAGGGCAGCGGGGTGACGATCGCACGCCCTCCTGGCGAGGCCGAGGCACCTCGGGGAAAGCGGGTGCCCGGGGACCATAGCCGGCCGGCCGCGCTCCCCGCTGAGTGGCCCTGGGGCTCCTGCGCCCACCGTCGCCGCTGGCCTGGGTGAGATCTTTTACTGAACGGCTACCGCCGCCTCCAGGGCGTCCTCCTCCTCCTCCGCGCGCACCGCCTCCTCCTCCGGCCACAGCGCCACGGTCCGCTCCCTCCCCTTGGGCAGCGCCCCGGGATGCATTTTATTGCACCGACTCCGTGGCGCTCGGGTGCCAGCCCTCCTCCCCTCTACCTCCACCCCTTCCTCCGCCCGCCCCCCGCGCTTGACAGCTGGGGGTGCAGCCAGCCACGCCGGGTCGCCGCCGCCCCGGGAGGGGTCCCCACGCCCCCTGCCACGCCCCCAGCCCGCTCGCCAGGCCCTCCCCGCACCGCTCCCGTCCACGAAAGCCCCCACGCCCCAGCCCACCCGGAATAGTGCCCCCCGCCCCAGCTCACCCAGGGCCCCGCACCCCTTCCGCGCACCCTGTGACACCCCCCGCCCGTGCCCTCCAGCACCCACAGGCCTCCCTGGGGAAGTCGTCTCCCACCTTCTCCCAGAACATTCCTGAGAGCGGTTGACTCCCTGTTGGTCAGGTCAGGGCACGCCAAGGGGCTTAAAAAACCGCGAAACAGGCTAGCGCCTACTTTCCACATCTCCCAGCAAAACAAGTCTCCGTCTTCCCCCCCC
>PVJA010027813.1:0-28272 GCA_004027025.1 Myocastor coypus | reverse complement strand
TGTGTGTGTGTGTGTTAGACTTTTCTAATGAGGTGGAAAATTATGTTCATGCCTCAGTTAATTTTACTGGTGTAATGAAAACTTAATGGTAACTTAAGTATTAAATTTCCTCCCCAGCTAAATCAGCCTTGTCATATTGGCTTGCTAATTTTTCACTTAACATATGTTTATAAAGCTTCTCTAATGTTGGCTGGGCATGGTGGTGCATACTTGTGATTCCAGCACTCAGTGGCTTGGGGCAGGTGAATCCTTGAAAGTTCAAAGCCAGCCTGGGCTCCAAAACAAAGTGAATTCAAGGCCAGCCTGAACCGTATAGTGAAAGTGTACCTCAAAAGAACAAACAAACAAAAAGCCTCTGTCATGTTTTGGGTCCAAGCTGCTAACTAGGGCATACGCATGAGGTTGCGGTTCTTGCTTCCCTTACTCCTGTCAGCTGTCAAGCTTTTGTAACTCTTTGCTCCTGCTCTAGGCTTAAGCGGTAATGTTTAAATCACAGCCTAATGAAAGCAGCAGCGGTCAGGTAACCTTTAGCAAGCTGGAGGTTTCATCTAGGATTCCTATGGTAAGGAGATTAGTGCTAGTGATGATGCTAAATTTAAACCTTAGTATCCATAAAGCTCCCAAACACACAGCAAGCAGGAAGGGGCGGGCACGCAGAGGGATTTACATTTAAAGTGAGCCAGCTCTGAGGCTCTTTAAGCACAGATGCAGAGCACAGAGCTCAACACTAGACCAGCATTTTCACAGTAACCTTCTCCACTTGTCTCTGGCATTTAAGACAAGGTCTGAGTTCTTAGCTTACAGTCAGACAGGGCAAAAGCCAGCACTGTATAAAACAGGGACCTCCTGGTGATGGAACTGGCTCTTCAGGGATGAGAGTGCTTCTACTTGCTCCATTCTGGAGCCTCTTATACAAGGCTGCTATCAGGCAAATTCCAATACTAAGTAGCAGTGGCCTTGTTTTACCTTTCTTTTTCTTTCTCTCTTTCTTTTTTTTTTTTGTTTTTTGTTTTTTGTTACTGGGAATCAAACTCAGGACCTTGTGCTTGCCAGGCAGGTGCTTGTGCCGCTGAGGTACCTCCCTGGACCTCTTCTTTTTAAGAAACAAAACTTTCTACATTTCTTCATGCTTTATTTCTTTTTTCCTCTTTTTCCTTACTTGCCTTTGATTTTTTTGCATTCACTCCATTTTTCTTTTTAATTTTTTCTTTATTTCTTTAAATCAAACTTATTGAACTTTGACTGCCTGTACACATATACATGGCATTTTTGCCTTAATTTTATTATGAAGAAAGTGAAACTCCACATAGGCATGTGACAAAAATGGTGAGCATTAAAGTACACTAAAAAGTGAAAAGGAGCTGGGCATGGTGGCACATGCCTATGATCCAAGCACTCAGTAGGCTGAGGCAAGAGAATTGCCACAAGTTCAAGGCCAGTCTGGGCTACATAGTGAGTTCAAGGCCGGCCTGAACTGCAAAGATCCTGTCTCAAAAAGATAACCATAAATAAATTTTAAAAATTAAAAAATAAAATGAATTGACAACTATACTTTGGCTACATAAGAGGTCCATATATGAAAAATCTAAATAAAGTATACATATGACAATTTACTTGGCTAATTTGGGCCTTTTTCAAAATTTCATTTTCATATTTAAAAATTTAAAGCAAAGGTTGTGAAATTACAAATTGGGCTGCTATAAACATAGGTGCACAGATATTGCTATGGTATGAAGTTTTCAGTTCTTCTGGGAAAATTCCCAGTAGGGGGATAGCTGGATTGAACAGAACTTCCAATTCTAGTTTTGTAAGGATCCTCCACACTGCTTTCCATAATTAAAGGTTGTAAAATTAAGGAAGTCATTGAAAAGAAACTAAATGTGACGCACGCCTATAATCCCAGCTCTTGGGAGACTGAGGCAGGAGGATCACCACAAAGTTTGAGGCCAGCCTGCATTATACAGTGAAATCAAATGAAAGCCAAGGAAGTTTCTAAGTGACAGAAATATATGGACAATAAAACAACAACAACAAAAACCCTTTAAAACGTTTTCTTTTAATAATGTCTAATTTTCAGGCAGGTGACTATACGCAGTGAGTTATAATTGAAATAGAATTTCAGTTTGTTGCATTTGGTTTTTTTAAAATCAGATGTTATTGGTACACTTTAGCAACCCATAATGATTACATCCATGGGGGATCTGTGTCTGTGGGACAAGGTGATTTTTCCCCCATGCCCCTCCCTCCTCCCACCCTCCTTTCTACCACTCCCTATTTACAAGAGCTTTGTTTCTATTTCTTTTCCTTTTTTTCTCACTTTTTTTTTTAAACTAAGAAAAGAACTTAAAGCTTACATCAATGCGGAAGTCTTCTAATGTCTTAAAACTACAGAGATATTCCTGAAGCTTTGGGTCAACAGAATGTGTCTTAGATTGAGAATATTTCAGATAGGCCCAGAATTTTTCTAGTCCATACAGCTGACCTAATAACAAAGAAGAATATATGCTATAAATTATATGGAATTTAAAGACAGATTCATATCAAACATGATCCAACCACCAATAACCCACTTATCTCCCAATATATGCTTTATTTATTTATGTAGAGGCAGCATCTCACCATGTAGTTCAGGCTTTCCTCTTGCCTCAGCCTCCAAAATGCTGAGGTTATCAATCAGCGTGCACTACCATACCCTGCTCTAATTTTTTAAATATGCTTTCTCTAGATTTTGAGACTAAGCTGTGCGCTGAATGAACATAAACAGCACCCAACACCGCTTCATGATCTTCCTCCTGCCTCGTCTCCTTAGTGCTGGGATTATAGGTGTACATAACACCCATCTTCTTCTCAATGACTTTCTTAATTTTAATTTTACAAACTTTGCTGTAAATCTTTAAGTATGAAAAATTAGCTTTTCAGTTTTAAGATCACTTACACTTAAGAGGCTGGCCAGGCTGAATAACTCGCCAAGGTCACACAGGCTCTGAGTGCTGACCAAGGGCCACAGACTCTGGAATCTGGCCCGAAGCCCACCCTCTTCCTGCTGTGCTAGTCTGCCTCTTCATGCATGTCCAGTGCCGCCACACAGGCTGTCATGTGAGAAACTGGCCATGAGTAGCCATGCTCATTCAGAGGATAATGGCAAAGTAGACCTCCACAAAGGAATCCCTAGAGCGGCATTTTCCCACACCTCTCAAGAAAGGGCTCTGATTATATGGTGCGCTGATTAAATGTCTTAAAGGGTGCATCCCTGTGAACTGCTCCCCTGTTTACCAACAATTTCAAGTACACAAGTTCCAAACAAAATAAGACCTTGTTTTGTTTTTACCAGATTCGTAATCTTTTTTGGTTTCTTCTTGGAAATCCTTAAAAATTTCTTGTCTGAATTTTTTTTCCAGTCCATAACTATAAAACCTGAACAGACATTCTAACCCATACCTATACACAGAAAAGAAAAAGATTATAGTAAATTTTTGCTACAATGTGAATTCATCATAACATCTATACAAGCAAATATGACATGAAAAAGAGTAAACAATATGAAAGAAAAAGCAAATTTTAGCACACAGATTTTCAGATTCAAGTTTTTTTTTTTTTTTTTTTTTGAGTATCAGGGAATCAAGCTTAGGACCTTATGCTTACCAGGCAGGCACTTATACCACTGAGTTATCTCCCCAGCCAGCAGCCCAAAGATTTTTAACCAATGTACTAATTAATAACACTTAGATGGCTTTGCCACAATTTTCTCCCTCTTTTGTTTTAGTCAATCATAGTGCATAATGAAGCATACAAGGAATTTACAGATTGGAGGCAGTCCTTGCCAATTAGGAGCCCAGCTTTTTTAGATAGTCACTCTATCTCTCCCAAGTATTTCTGAAGAAATGATCAAAAGATTTAAAGACACTGGAAATGTTATAGATTTTTCATAAGCCTAAATTAATAATGGTGCATTGTTAATCATATTAAATACTCTTGAATATAATCTTCATTCTAGAGACCATACTTTTGTGCTGTGAACCCCAAGTATAGCTAAATCATTTGGCTGTAATCTCCAGATGTAATTTAATGGCCCCTCAGAGAGCCCCTCTGCCTAGTTATAAAGTATAGTTCATTGTAGATATTCTAGTAAGAGCTATAATTGTTATATAAAGCTGAAAACAAGTTTTCATGCTTCTTCCTATAACTACTTAGAGAACCTAAGACAAATTCTAGACAGTGGATTAACAAATTAACCCAGTTCAACCTTTAACTAATGGTGCTAAGTAGACCCCGGGACTGGATAAGACCATTAATGCAGAAGTAAAAGATCAGGTCTGGCTGATTGAACAAACATATCACAGTTTCAAAAAATTCCTGTTAGAATCCTTAAGTTCTTAGTGCCTCAGTGGACTAGGTCACAGATTCTTTATTGTTGGCTGGCCATTGGACACAGGAAGCCAGTGCATGTATACATTTGGTGGTTTATCTGTTTTTTTTTTTTTTTTTTTTTTTTTTTTTTTTTTTTTTTTTTTTTTTTTTTTTTTTTTTTTTTTTTTTTTTTTTGAGATAGGGTCTTGCTATATAGATCAGGCTGGCCCCGAACTCACTTATGTAGCCTAGGCTGGCCTCAAATGTACAGAAATCCTTCTGCCTCAGCTCCGCAAATTCTGGGATTACATAAACGTGCCACTCAAGTTAATTTCCTATTATCTTGTTTTGAAATTCTACATCACTGTTTTTTTTATATTTGTGTGTGTGTGTGTGTGTGTGTGTGTGTGTGTGTGTGTCTTTTTGAGACAGGGTCTCACTATGCAGTTCAGGCTGACCTCGAGCTCCCTTTGTAGCCCAGGCTGGTCTTGAACTCCCAATGATCCTCCTGCTTCAGCTTCCCAAGTGCTAGGACTTTAGGCATGTGGCTATTTTATATTTATATATATATATACTAATATTTATATAAATATAAATATATATTTAATATTATATATATCTCCTCTCATTTGGCAGTTTGAAGTACTGCTACTGATTGAAAGCTTAGATCTGTTTCCTTTTCCTTCTCTTTTGTCTCTCTTCTTTCTTAATTTTCTCTTAAGTTAAATGTCTTTGGGGAATCCAAATCTCCTTAGATTATTAGTAAAAGCCAATCAATATTTGATGCCATTTTGCATTGAACAGGCAAAACTTAGAATTTTGCTTTTATCCCTTCATACATTATTTCAATAACCAAGAATATGGTATTAATAACACAAATATCCTGCTAGAGTAAAGAGCAGAGGCAAACAATAGTCCTCTCAGTTTTCATTTACCATTACTTGTAAGAAGGGGAAAACATACAGATTTAGAACTGTATCTGAATCCTGGACTTACAATCATATCCCTAAAAGTGGGGACAATAATATCTAACTTTCAGGAACAGATATTTGTAAAGTACCTAGACCAGAATTTGTACATTAAATGTAATAAATATTCACTCTCTATTTTTGGAGTTCATCTTAATTATTTTCAATCAGTAGATAGATATAGTGCTGATCTTTCTAATTTTTTTATCATTTGTAGTAAGAAATAACAATAAGATAGTTTCAAAACATGTTAGTAGTACATTCTCAATAATTGACACATTGCATAGTGTTGTCTTCATAATAGTTATACTGAGCATAGGCTGTAGACATGAAGAATTTTCTGATCGATATTGGTAAGGAAAGGAAAAGAAAAAAACAAGAAAAGAAAAAAAATTCTTCTCTTTGAGCTGACAGAAAGTAGCTGTATATACAATCCAATGTTCCTTATTTGTATTGGATTACCGGTGAAACTGGCAATGTTGGAGGTTGTTGATTTAAGCCTACTTGCAATCAACACCCCCCCTCTTTTTTGTTACACCTCTAAAAGACCAGCATGATGGGCATCCCAGGCATGAAAAATCTTTTAAAGGTTCTTAGGACCAATATTTGATTAATCCTGTGTTCATAAGTGCATGGATTTGTTCCTGCTATGCTTCCTCTCTTTTCTGCTTCTAGTCACTTCGTTGGATCTTTCTAATGTTGATAATCATTTATTTATTTAGCGTGTTAGGTCCTTTACATGTTTTGTTCAACCTTCACAATAACACTGCAAAGGTATCTGACAATTTCTCTTACTTTATGAAGAAACAGTAGGAATACAACCTATCAAAATCACAGCATACTAATGGACTGAGATTCAAAAAAAAGGTCTCATTTCAAAGCCTTGATGTATTTAACTATAATCTCTTCAGAATAAGCATCTAATATAGTCTGTGGGTAAATATTAAAGAAACAGACATAAAAGTAAGAAATGGTGTTAAAAAGCTATCAGAAATATACGAAGATCTATGTGGACATTAGTGCAGAGGAGGAATTTCCAAACTATACTTGGGTAGAAAGATAGTTAAGAGAAATTATTACAAAGTTCTAAGAAACAAAAAGAAATCACAGAAAAGGTAAACAAATTATACTGATTTGAACAGTATCTTTCAAATTTTTCTACCTATTCAATAATAAGAAAAATATTTTATCTTGTACATCAATACATGCACTTATCAAATGTGTATATGTATAAAATGCTTTACAAAACAATTCTTTTTTTTTTTTTTTCCATGCAAGGTCTCACTATGTAGCTCCAACTCATAGTGATCCTCTGATTTCTGCCTCCCTAGTGCTGGGACTACAGGCATGTGTCACCATGCCTGAATTCCACGTGAGCTCAGTGTGTCTCAGGGTGAGGCTGGAGCAGCATGTGGTGCCAGGGATTGAACACTGGCCCCTGCACTTACCTAGTCCACCACCTGAGCTGTATCGCTGGCTATTTTAGAAACCAATTCTTAAATTTGCAAGTATGTATAAATTGAGAAAGTAAATTCAGTGTAGTCTGATATTTTCTACTATGTCTTTTATTTCATCTATATATGTATTTATTTATTTAGTACCAGGGATTGAGCTCAGGACCTTGTGCTTGCCATGCAGACATTTATGCCACTGAGCTATCTCCCCAGGGCCCTCTACTATGTCTTTTAAATCAGGACAGTACCCTTAAATTGATTTCACAACCCAATAATGGGCAGCAAACCACAGCCTGATGACTATACTGAAAACAAGAATGGCAAATTTTGCTTTTTTGTTTAAAATCTATTAAATTAGAAGAAGCTACAAAAGCTATAAATCAGAGCATAAATCTAAAAAGTACAGTTAGGAAGCCCATAAACAGTGCTGGACAGAGGAGAAGGAAATGGTGACACTATGTTGTGCATCTGTTGTTCTTGACCTAAACAGAGATTGTAGATGAAAAATAAATATTTTGGTCTTACATGTTACAAATACAATTTTTATTAGATTTTTAAATCGATTTTTGACATCTCAAAAGATGTCCTTTTTAGATCACTTGCTCTGAGTCATGCATTGAAGAAACAAAGTCTCTTTTATCATAAATATGAACAAGAAAGCAACTCCAACTTAACAAGGCTCCCCCCGCCCCCTTCATTCATGGGCATCCTGAGTCATGGAGGGTGTCTTTTCAGTTTGGTCTTAGAGAAAAGAGCCCGCTCCCTCAGGCTGGAGCATGCCCCCACCCTCCTGTGGAAGGAAAGGTCTTGCAAGATTTCTTAGTCTCTGAGTACTTAATTATCTGCACCAATAAATTGAATCTGGGGTCATATTCCCAACCCATACATGTTGTAAAACACTCTATGGGGAGGCTTCTGTGGTCAGAGACTGTGAAGGAGCTGGAAAAGCATTTTCTGGCCCCCTTTAGGTCTTGTCAAACTAAACCCCATCAAACACCTTGCCTGCAACCTCCTGAGAGACCATGGGACAGAACTACCTAGCGTCTTCACCCTAAAAATGTCTCTAGTTTTAATCTTTTGAGTTTGGTGATAATTTGTTATGCAGCAATAGCCAACATATGTAGCCCTCACTTGACATATGATGCAGATCTTTCATGGTGTAAAAGTAAATTGCTTGGGCCCAGCAGGATGGCTCAGTGGTCTAAAATGCCTGCTTAGGAAAGGTTGGGCGGCTTCAGGGACTGCGGTTCTATCCCAGGCACCACATGCTGCGCCAGCCCTGCCCTCAGGGCAGGCTGAGCTGGCCACAAAAATAAATAAATAAACAAACAAACAAAAAGTTCTGAAACAAGAAAAAAAAAGTAAGTTGCTTTAGTCCTTGTTTCTTAATTTTTAAAAATGCTTCCAAAGTGTAAAAAAAAAAAATAAAAATCACATAATAGTTAACCTGTAATTTTCCTTTGCATCTTCCCAGGCAAGTTGTTTAAATTCCTCATACATTTCTGTATTGAAGTGATCTCTGAGGAAAAAGGACCAGAAACGAAAGAGGGTATTCATTTCTCGGGACTGTCCAATTCCCAAGCGTTTTCTCTCTGGAAAAGTTAAAAATTTTTACAGTTAAATGCACTAATAAAAATCAAGACAGTAGTCATTTTGTATAACTTAAGATGAAGAAAACTAAAATGTCTCAATCCTAAAATGTATTTGGATTTCTTCTAGAGGATAAATATAAATCCATTTGATGATACACTGCTCAAATGGTAAACAATTGTCAATAACAAGAATATACTACACTAAAATTTATTCCCTAATGTGTCTAAGGTATAAAATATAAAGAAATCTATAAATAAGGTAACTGTTAATATAACAAAATAAAAGAATATCTTTCTTTTGAAACAGATTCTCCCTTTGTAGTGCAGGTTGGCATTGAACTCCCTGTTATCTTTCTGGCTTAGCCTCCCAAATACTGGGATTACAAACATGCACCACCATACCAGGCCAATAAAAGAACGTCTTAACTGAATATTAAAAGACAGAATTTGAACTTTTAGAATTAAATTTTCATTTTAAATATAGGTAGAAAAAGACAAGCATCTTACCACTTAGACATCTTTGATGATACTTGTGATATACTTGTTGGGTAAAGCCGTTTTCCTTCAAAAGCTCGTGAGAAGGGTGCTGGAACTTGGGAAGCGGGTGGGGAGCACATCCACAGCTTCCCCCAAGTGGTGTGGCTTCCATAGGTGAAGGATTTGAACTGCTGTCAGAGAAAGGGGAGGGGAAAGCCTTCAAATTAAAATGTCAAGAAGCAAGTGTAAGGCTGGGGAGATAGCTCAGTTTAATAAGCGCTTACCTGGGAAGCTCAGGGACCTGAGTTCAATCCTCAGTTCTGGGGGACGGGGAAGAAGAGGCAAGTGTAGGAGCCAGGGAGATAGCTAGATGGCATAAGCACCTGTCTGGCAAGCGCAAGGTGCCAAGAAGCAAGTGTAGAATCCAAAGTTTTCATGACTGACTGTCTCCAACTAATAGCACACAGATGGACAACAGGAAGTGCTACTTGAGTTCAACACACAAACTCAGAAGTTGAGAAGGAATAGCTCTGCTTTGAAATACCTGTGCCTTTTCATCTGTCCTCCATTATTCAATTCGGCCTTCCTCTCCTTCACTGGCATTAACCACTCTCCTGTTTCTCCCGGCTCTTTCTCCTATCCTGCCACCAAAATGATATTCCTACAACACTGCTTTAAATCACAAGTTTTCAAGTCTGGCCAGATTGCTCTGTGAATTAAAGTGCTTGCTTAGGCGGACTCAGGGGTTGGGGCTCCATCCCCAGTGTGCTGCACAACCCTGTCCCCAGGAGACCTGAGATGGTGATTAAGACTGGGTATAATGGCTCTCATGATCCCAGTGCTTGGGAGGCTGAAAACAGGAGGATCACTAGGAGTCTGATTTGTATAGTGAGACTCTGTAGACCCTGTACTAAACACAAATAAATAAAAATCAATCAATCACACATTTTCAAAGTGTGGTCTGTAGATCCTTAGCTCATCCCTAAGAACCTTCTGAAGCGTCAAATCTGTTTTCATCATAGTACTAAGACACTATTTGTCTTTTCTGCTAGGTTAAAATTTGTTCTGATGGCACAGAAGAAATGACATGGAGAACGGATGCTGTGAGTGGAGGCAGTAGCACCAACTTTCACTTAATAATGACTGTATTCTATTTTTGCTCACCACTTTCAATGAAAATAAAGCAAAACAAAACAAAACAGTGCCTGCTCCAACATAATACAGCAAAACCCTATTACACTTCACCAAAAAATGTTGCCATGGTTTGGGATTTTGCAAAGGGAACAATACAGTACAAGATACATTTTATGAGACTATAATAATCACCTAAAGACTCATGTACAAACAGAGAGTGCGGGAAATCTGTCCACAAGCTAAAGACCAAAAACTACAGCTGAGGGCTTGGATGAAATGATACTGTCCTGAGTCCAGCTGAAGCCTTTAAGTACACAAGAGTTCACCTCAGTTCTTCCCATGAGTCCAGCTGGAGGCCGAGAGCCCATGACAATGTCTTAAGCATGGCTGTTTCAAGGATCTGTGCTGGGAAGGCCCAAAGGTCAGTGGTGGAAGCTAGAAAGTGTGTGCCAGCAGGATGAGGGATCTGTGCCAGTAGGCTGAGGAATCTGTGCTAGAGCCCGCAAACGACTCACAAAGCAAGAATCATAGCTTCACTGAAAAGTACCACAGCCATGCTCTGTGACAGTGAGGTCCTATGCTCCTCTGTCCATGAGGAAAGCTAAGCTCCCAGAAGGAAAGCCAACACCACAAGCTCCTTCAGGAGACTGAGCAGTGCACCATCTTCCCCTGAGGACCCAGGAAGTAACATGAAGACCAGAGCTCCCCCAAAGTGAACGGTAGCCAGTCTCAGTGACAATGAGATTATGAGCTCCTCCTTCAGTGAAAATAACCAAGTTCACTAGGAAAGCCAGTATAACAAAGTCACCCAGGAAAATAGCCCAAGGGAACCAGCAGCTCCCTAACAGCTTTCCAACAGCTTATACCGAACAGCCTCTCCAAACAGCTTCCCCAACAACCTCTCAATAGCTTCTCTAGTTCCGCCTCTTATGCTGCTGTCAACAATTCTCACGTGGGCCTCACACCCAGCAACACAATGGTTCAGCTCAGCTGGGTGTAATAAGTTGACCATCAGTTATCAATCCACCTCAGATGTTCTTTTCCTTTTTTTTTTTTTGAGACAAGGTTTTGCTCTGTAACCATGGCTGCCCTTGGACTCACAACAATCCTCCTGCCTCAGCTTCCTGAGTGCTGGGATTACAGGCATGTGCCACCATGCCCTGTGTTAGGCTGTTCTTGACACAGCAGAAAAATAAACTTGATGAAATGTCAAGTCTTGAGTACACATCTTTGTGTGTGTGGGGGGCAGACAGTGGGTTAATAGTGCAAGGGAATCTTTGATTTTCCAAAGTGGAAATGTTCTGGACATCTGTTTAACAACTATGTTGTACGGACATGTACCTATAGGATGGTTATGATGATAGACTTTAGGTTGTGTATTTCTTATCACAATTTTTATGGTGGGAAAAACCATAACATGCTTTTGTAACAAATTAAAGTACAATGGAGATTGTACCATGCCAAGTATGGTGATGCATGCCTGTAATCTCAGCATTTGGGAGGCTAAGGCAGGATTGCTATAAATTTAAAGCCAGCCTAGGCTACATGGTGAGTTCAAGGCCAGTCTGAGCTACATAGAGAGATCTTGTCTCAAAAGAAAGAAAAGTATAATGGAAAATCAGCCAACAAACTATGGTTATTATTTAGACATCATCATTTGTCAGATGCTTCTTTGAAAATGAAAAAAACGAGTCTTTAACATCAATAAAAACAACTGCATATTTGTTCCCAATGATAAAATTTCAGTTTTCAGGCAAAAATAAGATTTTGGAAACTACTTACCACTATCAACCTGACATAAAAACTTTTCCCAATAATACTTAAAAGATGCCTAATAAAAGCAGTAGTGCATTTTGGGGTATTTGTGTGCCTGGAGACAGATAAGTGTGCATGTGTGCGTGTGAAAGCAAACCTAATATATTCACAACACAATGCAAGCATCACTATGTCTGCCCACGCCTTCATCATTCTTCCCAAAGCTGTATCTTTAACCAATACTTACTTCTTTACTCTTCCTGCTCCCATAGCAACCTGTGCTCTACCTTCTGTCTCTATGGCTTCTGCTATTCTGAGTACTTATTGTAACTCATACACTATTTATCCTCTGTATCTCTATAACTTCACTGAGTGATAGTGTTTTCAAACTTTGTGCAGAAACATTTATTGAGTTTCTCTCCTTTTTATAGCTAACATTCATATTTCATTGTGCACACCACGTTGTGTTTATGTAGTTATTCGTTGAGGGATGGTCAAGCTGCTTTTACCTTTTGGCTGTGAATAATTCTGTGAACAAGGGCACACGAATACCTGTTTGCATCCCTGGTTTAATCAGTTTTGGATGTGCAGCTAGGAGGAGAATATCTGGGTCATATAGTAATTCGTGTTTTAACAACTTAAGAAAACATCAAACTGTTTTCACAGTGGCTGGTGTACTTCATATCCCCACCAGCAATATAAAAGGACTCCAATTTCTCCACATCCTCACAAATATTTATTTTCAGATTTAAACAAATTACATACATCCATTGGGCATGGTGGTACATGCCTGTAATCCCAGCACTCAGGAGGCTGAGACAGGGGAAGTGCTACAAAGCCAGCTTGAGCTACTAAGTGAGCTCAAAGGCAGCCTGAACTACATAGTGAAACCCTTTGTCAAAAGACCAAAAAAAGTTCAGTGAGTTGAGGTTGCTATAGAAATTATGTTATATTATGTTATGTTATATTATGTTATGTTATGTCATGTCATGTTATGTTATATTCAGTTATAGTATATTCGGTTATATTATATTCACTATATTCTGTTCAGTTATATTCCATTCAGTTATATTATTTTCAGTTATACTATAGTCAGCTTGGGTCACTATATAACAAGATGGCACAGATTGGGTGGTTCAAACAACAGAAATTTATTTCCTCACAGACCTAGAGGCTACAAGAGGAGGTACTACTGCATGGCTTTTGGTGAAGTCTTATTCCTGACTTCCACAGAGGCACTTTCTTGCTGTGAGTAAACACACTTTCTCTCCTAAGCATGCACGCAGAGAGATCTCTGGTAGCTCTTCCTTTTCCTAGAGAAATCCAAGCCCTCTCAGATTAGGGCTCCATCCTTATGACCTTATTTCATATATTACTTCATAAAAAATATTAGCTCATTAACAGACCTAGTTAACAGTCACATCAAGACTTAGACCTCCAACATTTGAATTTTGAAGGGACAAAATTCATTTTATAATACCATCCTAGAGGGTGTCAAATAGTATCTCATAGAGGCTTTTTAAATTTGTGCTTTCTCTCTCTTGCTTAATTGCACTAGCTAACACTTGAAGACCTATATTGCATAGGAATGGTGAAAGGGGCCGCTCCTGACATATACAGTTTACCATTCATGGGCAATACGGTTAATGAGAACAATGTAAAACTACCAAGTGAGAATCAATATCAAGATACATTTCAAGATTTTTGAGATTATGATAAACTCCTAAACACTTCTTTTCATAAAACTAACTCTTCATTACTAATAACGAGTCAAAAAATATTTGCTCTGAAAATTGTTTTCAAATGAAAAATAAGACAGAAAATTACTCTGAAAATACCAAGTACTAATACAAGATAAATTTTAAAAGAAACATAAACCAAAGAACAGTAAATCACCTTTGTTTTTCCTCTATAGGGCAAAACATACCAACACTTTCTGTTGAGACAGGGCCTTGCTGTGTAGTTCAGGCTGGCCTTCAACTCACTAGTAGCCCAGGCTGGCCTTGACCCTGAAGTGATCTTCTTGCCTCAGCCTCCCAAATGCTAAGTGTGCACACTACCATGCCCAGCCTCTTTACTTTAACAGTTTGGATTACTATCTCATTTAAGGTTTTTTCTAAAAAAAAAAAAAAAATTCCTGCTAGTAATTTGTCTAAACTGTTTCCCTCAAAAGGAAAAAAATCAAAATAATGTACTTTGTTCCATATTCTTTACATAATTTGAGTAGATAGTGCAACACCCAGATTCCCTCAATAACTACCCATTATAAACCTACTAAATGCCACTGAAGGCCTAGAATCTTTCCAAAGATAATTTTCACAGTCGAATACCTCTCATCTTGGACTTCTAAATATGTACTGGTTGTAATATCATATCAATTAGTATGTTCTCTTTAAAATGAATTTTTTAAAAAACACAAGGAAAAAATTAAGATTTCTTGAAAGCAAGCATTAATATTCAATTATTTGGCCAATCTTGCAAAATTATCTGTTAATCTTAGCAACAGATTTGATGACAAAATAAATATAACAACCATTGTTAATTAGCTATTCCTGTTTTGAAAATCTGTAACATATGTATTGTTGCATCTTACCCTGTTTCTGTCTTTTTTTTAATTTGTTTTGCTTCTGTTTTTACTCTTCAAAATCAAATAAAATTGAATTTTAAAAATAGAAACTATTAAAAAAACAAATTGTTCCACTGAACAGTGTACTTCCTATAAAACCATCCTGCTTATTTTTTCTTCTTTGGTATTTGTTACTACTTTCCCTATATTTTGTATTAATTTGAAAATATCTCTAGTGACTCAACAAACTTCAAATCAGGAGCCCACAGCAACGTGTGGCAGATCAGATACCTGACGGAGGGTGCTTTTGGCCCGGGTGCTCTGGAATCCATCACCAACCAGCATGGCACTAGAGGGGGACCCGCGCTGCACCTTGTTGTTTTACTCTGAAGAAGCAGCCAAACATTGCTATTACTTGCAGCAATGTGAACTTCACAAGTAAATGAAAACCTTCTGACTTGTAACCAACTCAAACATTTTCATGCTGTGCATGACACATTGTGAAATCACATGAAGTCACAAAACTCAAAACACCTCACATCCAAGTTAGGAAACTTAACAAGCTGGACACTTTGCTAGTGTTGTAGCACAACAATAAAAGAAAACACAACTTATACCTCTTGATCATCTCTAATTACTCTCACCAATTATACAGAAATTATTTCTTATGGAGGAAAATTATCACTATGATAAATTACTATTTTTAAATGAATTATTACAATTTTAAAATGTACATTTAAGGCCAGGGATATAGCTCAGTGTCACAGTGCCTGCCTGGCAAGTGTGAAGTCCTGAGCTCAATATCTGGTACCAAGAATAAATAAATTACATTTTAAAAAATGTAATAAAAATAAAAACATTTCATTTCATGATGTTTTGTTTTATGAATTTTGTACAGGGTCTCACTAAGCAGCTTGGACTCATAGTGATCCTCCTGTTTTTAGCCTCCCCAGCCCTGGGATTATAGGCAAGCACCACAACGCCTGGACTCAGTCAGCTCAGTGTCCCTGGCATCACAGTTGGCGTTGCACGTGGTATGGAGAACCCAGTCCCTGTGCTTGCCTAAGCAGTTGCTTAGTATGCTGAGCTATCTTACCGGCCTTCATTCCATAATGTTAAAGGACACAAACTGCAGGAATTGTATCTTTGTTGTTTTGTGTACCTTTAGATCAATGGCCTTAGTCTTTTTAACAATAGGATAAAATCTTGGTATTTCCTTAGAATCCTGTAACCTGGGTTTCAGGATATTCTGAGTGTCCTGAAAGGATGTATTCTCTGAGACTCTGGAACTCAGTTGCCAATGAGTAGGCCTTTGATGCTAAAGTTATTTCTGAAACATCAAATACCATCTGAGCTAAGTTAAAACTGCAAAATAATTAGCTCTTAAAATTATTTAGATGCTAGGAAAATATATTACTTTGATAGGTATAATTCTTTTTTTTACTTTTAAAAATTCATTTTAATGAAAAAAACGTAAAATAGCAATGAAATAGCTTCAAAACAAGTTAGCAGGATGATTACAATAATTAATACCATGCATATTATTGTCTTCATAGCAGTTATTCAGAGGACAAGATGCAGACTTGATATCCTGTCTAAATAATATTAGTACAAGCTTTTATTCTCAGGGAACTAAGACAAAGTAGCTGTATATCTATCCTAACTCATATATATATATATATATATATATATATATATATATATATATTTCTTTTTAAAGTTTCTAATACTCGGAGAAAATATCATACCATGTCTTATAAGTAGATTAGAAGTCAAAGATACAGCATGAATCATAAAACAAAAAGTATAATCAAGTAATACTCACAAAGTTAATTAAATATTAATTAATTAAAATTAAATTAAATATTTCAAAAAAATATTCCAAAATTGAAATCATGCATTCAACTTAGAGGTCAGACTGTTGTGTATCATATGTATGAATCTATAATCAATTCAGAGTACTCACATAGTATTTGAATAGGTTAATATATACAAAGATGTCACTCAACTAAGAAAAAGTTTCCATGGTAGTAAAGAGTTACTAAGAATAAAACATAACATAAATACTGGAATTGCAAATATATGACCAGAACTTCTAGCAGTTTGGCAATAAGATATCGCACAAACTTCTAGTATGTTGTGGATGTAGACAGTGTCCATGATGCTTACTGGTGGCCAGGTGTCACTTTTACAACTGAGCTACTGCTATTTCCTTCATTTTCACCCTGTAGAATCAGACAGAATCATGACCCATAAGGTACAGGAGAAGTCCATTTGTAGAATATGCCAATAAACATATTCTGCTGCTGTATACAAAAGATTAGTTGAAAGACTGTTTTTGTATACCCGTTTTTCTCCTGTGCTTAATTGTTTGCCCTATTTGGTGGGTTCTTTCCATTCTCCATGGAGTTGTGGTCATTTTTCTCCCTCTCTAGATTATCTCTTAGTAAACTATGTAGGGTTGGCTTTGTCATCATGAAATTCTTTAGTTGTTCTTTGTCCTGGAAGTATTTCACTTCTCCATTGAACTTGAGAGTTTTGCAGAGTATAGCAGTCTTGGCTGGAATTCGTTTTCTTGTAAGACTTGAACTACTTTGCTTCATGCTCTACTTGACTTGATGGTTTGTAAAGAGAAATCTGCCATTATTCTAATGAGTTTTCCTTTAAATGCGATCTGTTTCTTTTTCTCTAGCACCTTTTAGTATACTGTTCCTATGCTGAATTACTGGGATCTTGATTATAATATGCCTGGGTGTGGTTTTAATTTTTTTTTAAGAATTTTTTATTTTATTTATTTATTTATTTTTTCTTGTTTCAGAACCTTTGTTTGTTTATTCACTCATTTTTATGGCTAGCTCAGCCCGCCCCGAGGGCAGGGCTGGCGCAGCATGTGGTGCCTGGGATTGAACCGCGGTCCCTGAAGCCGCCCAAGCTTTCCCAAGCAGGCGCTTTAGACCACTGAGCCATCCCGCCGGGCCCCTGTGGTTTTAATTGGGTTGATGTTATTTGGAGATCTATATGCTTCAGTTACTGAATGTCAAGTTGTTTTCCCATATTTGGGAAGTTTTCTGCCATTACTTCTGCTCATATTCTTTTTATATCATTTGTACCAAGTCCTTCTTTCTCACTGATGCCTATTAGTCTTACATTGTTCATCTTTGTATCATCTTGCAGATGTTGAATTATTCATAGTTGTTATTAAGAGATCTCTTCTTACCTCTTGACTACCTGGAATGGTATCTTTAAAGTCTGAAAATCTATTTTCGCTTTCACTGAAATCATTTTGCCAGCTTGTGATTGAGTTTTTAAGTTCCTATATAGCACTTTTTGTTTGTTTGTTTGTTTGTTTGGGTGGCATATTTTATTTATTATTTTTATTGTATTACTTTTAATAAGAAATAACAATGTATAACAATGTGACAGTTTCAAAACATGTTAGTCATACATTTCAACATTTGATATAATGCATATTGTAGTCCTCCTATTAATTATACAGAGCACAGGGTGTAGATGTTGTAATTTTTGAAATCATTGTTGGTACAACAAAATTTCTTCTCATTGAACTTAGAGAAAGTAGTTGTGTACATAATCCAATGCTCAATAATCACAGTGGGTTATTGGTAAAACTGGCGATGTTGGAAGCTGTTGATTTAAGCCTTTTACAGCTCAGCATTCTAGTCTAGCTTTATGTTTTATGTCTTGTGGTTAAAATTTTTGCTGTGTGGTTAAGGGTTATTTTAAGCAAGACCTGTACAGCAAAACATATAACTTTTGTATCTCTCAAGGTCAGTCAAATCCCCTCAGGATTTACTTTGGAGCCATGTATAGTACTTTGTAAAACTGTTGTCATTGTCAGCCATCTGGATGAGTCATGGTCATTAGCCTGAGGGAATGTTTTCTCCCTAAGTGACTCTCCTTTGGCACACTGTGTATCTTCAATCCCTTTCCACTATAGCCCCATAATCTCCTTGAACAGAAAATTAGGGAAACCACTAAGTTACAGGATGTCATTGCACAGGTTCTCTTATGTCCTGAGTCCTCACTGGCCTTGAAGGGCTAGGGCCAAAATATTGGCTATACTTGTAGCCCTTCTTTTTCTCTAATTTTTGGTCTATAAACTTATTTTCCTAACCCTCCAGAAGACAAGCCTACAAGTACATGAAAAAATGCTCCATTTCACTAGCCATTCATGAAATGTAAATTAAAATAACACTTAGATACCATCTCACCTAAGAAAGAATGGCTTTCATAAAGAAATCAGGCAACAACAAATGTTGGAGAGGCTGTGGGGAAAAAGGAATCCTTCTCCACTGCTGGTGGGAATGCAGACTGGTGCAACCATTATGAAGAGCAGTGTGGAGACTCCTTAAAAAACTAGAACTCAAAATTCTATTCAGTCCAGCTAATCCACCTATTGGGAATTTTCCCAGAAGAACTGAAAACATCATAACATAGTGATACCTGTGCACTTATATTTATAGCAGCACAATTTGTGATAGCCAAATCCTGGAAACAACCAAAATGCCCATCATCTGAAGAATGGTTGAAAAAGATGTGGTATTTTTATACAATGGAATATTACTCAGGTATAAAGAATGATATGCTAAAAGACTTCATATATAAATGTATGTATCTTGATCATATAGTCATAAGTGAAATAAACCAGACCTATATATGTAAATATCATATAGTCTTCCTAGTGTAAGATCTCAAAAGAAGAACTAAAAATGGAGAGACATAACATAGTCAAATGGAAATCAAGGACTTAAGGATTAAACAATGAAGTGACTGCAAGCAGAAAAGATAGGAAGCATGGCAGGGGCAAAGCCATGCATTTATATACACAGGATGAATTAGATAATGATCCTAAGAACCTCCAAAAATGTTTTTGACACTGAGGATAGCAATGTGTCACAATAAAACTATGCTTGAAATGCCTGTCATTCTGGTCTTTTAGATGTGTGCTGCTTCTAATGCAATTTCAGTTACTGCTATACTCTCTTTCAAGTAAATGGTCGGTTGACAAGAAAACAAAAAAAGGGTATTAAATGAGAGTAAGAGGCTAGGAAAATGCCATAGGATTGACTGGCTACAATTTTATACATACTTAGGTTTCTAAATGTGTAAAAATGTGTAACTGCTTTTATCACATTCTATAGAGATTTATTAGAATATCAATGATCAATAGAAAATACCAATTTCAAATTAAGTCTAAGATGTTTGATACTCAGAAAGACAGTGATGGCATGCTCAAGTACCTATGTTATAGAGTAACAGCGTCACTATATAGCACTTTAAATCTGCTTCATACATTCTATTACTTTCCTATATTGTTCTTTCAAGGACTCCATCACTTTCCCTATTTGCCTCTATTTTTTTTTTTATCAATGTCTTCTTTAGAAGCCCTTAGTACTTCATTTATTATAGGTGTTATTTCTTTTTTTTTTTTTACTTCAGAAATTGCTTCTGATCTGATTTCCTCTATAAATTTCAGCAGTCGTTTTTTTACTTTGGATGTTATTCAGATTTTAGGTGTGTGATTTCCAATTTCTTCTATGCTATTGTCTCCTGTATTTGTTCTGGGTGGGCTTGGGACCTGGGAGTGCATTTTGCTCCTTCTTTTTTGTCATTTTCTATAGCCCTGCCTTCCTACCTTTGGTGTGGTGCTTTGGTAGAATTCTTACCTTAGCACCAGGTCTGGATCTACCAAATTCTAATTTGTTCAGGTGGGCGTGGCTTGGGTCTGGCTGCTCAGCTTCACTGTTTCATGCTGCAGTCATGGAGGTGAACCTGCTGTGCCACTCTGGCAAGATGTGCTGCTCCTGGATCAGCTGGGTGGGTGTTGTTTCTAGCCTCTCTGCAGGTAGTTCTGTGGCAGTTTTAACCAGTGGGCCTGTCTGATGGAGGAAGTTCCACTCACATGCCAGGCTTTGTTGCTAGGATGAATGAGTTTCCGGAGGACCCAGGTGGTCTCACTCACAAGCTGGGCCTGGTGGCTGGGTTGAATGAGTTTCAGATGGGCCTGGGCATTCTCATGCGCTGGGCCTGTTTGCTGGGTACTGAGTTTCCAGTGGGCCCAGGGTGGTCTCACTTATGCACAGGATCTGGTTGCTGGGTCGAATGAGTTTCCAGCAGGCCCAAGGCAATCTCTGATAAGAACAATTGTAAAATTTTCTGTGTTCAAAGAATTTTTCACTAGAAACATTCAAATGTATTAGAAAGAATAAAAAACTAAAAAGTTGTCTAACTATCACTTTACAAATTTTAAATTTTGTTATATCTTGGAGGGAGCACTGAACTACAGACTCAGCCCTTTTCCATTTTTTTGAGATAGTGTCTTGGTAAGCCCTCAATTAATTGTTCAGGCTAGCCTCAAAATTGTGATTCTCCTGCTTCAGCCACCCAGGGGCCTGGGTTACCTGCATGTGTTTTCCTATTGTTCTTTGTTTTCTTTTATTTTCCGGTACAGGGTCTCATTATGCAGCTTGAGTGAGCCTCCTGTTTATAGCCTCCCCAGCACTGAGATTACATTATAGGCGTGTGCTACCATGCCCACTGGCTCAGAGTGCCCAACGATGGGGCCAGTGAGGCATGTGATGCCAGGGATCAAACCCAGGTCACTATATTTGCCTGACAAATGGCTTAGTCTGCTGAGCTATTTTCACCAGGTTTTTTTTTTTTTTTTTTTTTTTTTCTTTTTTTTTAGACAAGGTCTTGCTATGCAGTTCAGGCTGGCATTGTGCTCACTTTTGTGGCCTAGGCTAGTCTCAAACTCAGAGCAGTCCTCCTGTCATAGCCTCCCCAGTGCTAGGATCACAGGAATGTGCCAAAAGCTAGAGTTCTAATCCCACCCCAAATCCCATTTTCTTACTGATTTTCCTCTCCAGAGAAACCAATGATGTCAAATTTGAGATTTTTGTTGTTTTGATTTGGTTTTCTTTTTTGAGGCAGGGCCTCGCTATGTACTTCCTGTTGGCCTTGGACTCTGTAGCCTGAGTTGGCTTTGAATTTGTAGCAATCCCCCTGCCCCAGTCTCCTGAGGGCTGGGATTCCATGTATGTACCACCATGCCCAGCTCTGCTTTTTTTTTATTTTTTTTCTTGAGACAGGGTCTTGTTATATAGTTCAAGCTGGCCTCGAACTCACAGACATTTTCCTGCCTCAGTCTCCCAACTCCTGGGACTGGGATTACAAACCTATACTTCCATGCTCAGTTTAGGATATTAGGATATGGTACTAAGTAAGTCAGATGAAGAAGCAAGTTATAGAGATAAAAATATAGGTTTCATTCTCTCTTGTTTTTCTTCACATTTACTAAGTTCTTTTATTCATACAATAACCTTTTGCTCTTTTATTCAACAAATAGTATTAAATGCCTAGTTTTCAAGTACCTACTCTGGGCACAAGTTTGTGAAATCAAAAGTAAATGTACTTATGTGCTACTTCTATTACTATGTAATAATATTTGCTTAGTTAACCTTGTATAAGTGACAAAATGTTTTATGTATCATTTTCTGTCCTTTTCATGTGCTATTCATTTAGCTCTGATTTGTTCATTTCCAGTGATGAACTATATGCTATTATATAAACATAGCAACATTTATCTGTTCTCCTACAAATGGATGTTTATGCTATTTTTAACTATTTAGTTTAATTAAAAATACTACAGCCAACATTATCAAGTGTGTCTCTTTTACAGATGTGTACATTTCTCCACTATTTCTGTCTGAGTGGAGACTCCAGGTCAAAGGACAGAAGCATTTTCTGACTTTCTGAATACTGACTGACACACCACCTTGCGATGGCTGCATCTAGATGTTCCCCTGGAGCCTCACGCGGTCATTGGTGGGGCTTTGTGGAGGTGGCTGGATCTGGACTGTGTGCTGCTGGGACCAAGGCTGTGATGCTGGGATTAAGGTCTGAGTGCCACCCAGAGACAGGAACAGGGCTGTGGCGTCCTCGTGGCCATTTACCGTTTGCTGTCCTCTGCACAGCATGGATGTTCGTCCTCTGTGATGCCCTCTGCCATGCTACCCTGCCTTAGAGCCAGCTGACTGTGGGCTGAAACCTCTACACAGTGTGAGCCAGATAAACCTTCCCTCCCCAAACTATGGCTTTGGGGCATGCTAGCTCAGTATTGAGAAAAGTAACAAAGGCACACTCAATAGTGTTATCACCAGCTTATACTTCCACCAGCAGCATGTGAGAGTCCTAGGGACAAGATACCCTGGTCAAGCCTATTTTTTGTTGTTGTTTTGTTGTTTGTTTTTGTCTTTTTGAGACAGGGTCACACTCACTATGTAGTTCAGGCTGGACTTGAGTTCACTTTTGTAGCCCAGGCTGGTCTCAAACTTGCACCGATCCTCTTGCCTCAGCCTCCCAAGTGCTGGGGTTACAGGTATGTGCCACCACACCCGGCCCCAAGCCTGGGTTTTGTTTAAACTCTTAAATTTATTTTTCTGTCTTCTAGGGTTTAAATGATACTTGCATTTCCTTCATTGTTACTAATGCAGTTGAACTTATTTGCATATATTAATTAACATTCCTAGTTCTACTTTTTTTTTTTTTTTTTTTTTTTTTTTTTTTTTTTTTTTTTTTTTTTTTTTTTTTTTTTTTTTTTTTTTTTTTTTTTTTTTTTTTTTTTTTTTTTTGTCTTTTTGAGACAGGGTCTCCCTATGTAGTTCAGGCTGGCCCTGAGCTCACTTTTGTAGTCCAGGCTGGTCTCGAACTTGCACCAATCTTCCTGCCTCAGCCTCCCGAGTCCTGGGATTACAGGCGCGCGCCACCATGCCTGGCTACAATTTTTGAGATTCAATATAAGTAACTAGAAATAGATGGAAAGGAAAAGTAAAGATAAAAAGAAAGTCAAACTACTAATAGTTGATAAAATTAGGAGAGAAAAGTACATGGGACTTCATTGACCAGTGTCTTCTACTTTTACCTGTGTCTGAACATTTCCAGAATAAAGGCTAAGTGTTTATTTTAGTTTTATATTTATTCTATTTCAGGTTTATTAGCAATCTTACCCACTAATAAGAGTAGATATATCATTTTTATGAAGACTAAGATTTATGGAATACTTTATCTCTAAAGATATATTTTATAGAATTTTTGCTGAACATTATACAGTAGTCGCTTGCTATTTCATGGCTCAACCATTGTGGACTTACTGTTTCATGGGTTTTCAAAAAAAATTAATCAAAATTATTTATTGTGAAATTTTCTCTATATTGTAGGATCTTCCATTGCCGTACAACATATGTATGTTGTTAAAGTTACGTAGGTTTATGAGTTTAGAAAATGGTTAAGAAGGGCCCGGCAGGATGGCTCAGTGGTCTAAAGCACCTGCAGGCGGCTGCAGGGACTGCGGTTCAATCCCCGGCACCACATGCTGCGCCAGCCCTGCCCTCAGGGCAGGCTGCGCCAGCCATACAAATAAATAAACAAAAGTTCTTAAACAAAAAAAAAAAAAAGAAAATGGTTAAGAACATTAGAAATGTTTTTAAAAGTGTGGGAAAGGTTTGTAAGAGTGTGGGAATGGTTTGTAAACCCTTAAAATATATACAAATAATAAAGTAAATATAATGTTGCTACTTCGCTGATTTTCACTTACTGCAGGGGTGTCTGGAACATAACCTTTGCGATAAGTGACAAACTGCCACATAGCAATTTACAATTTTGACCTAAAATTATCAAAAAATAATTAATTTCAAGCATAAGGTATTTACATTATATATTAAAATATTAGAAATATATATAGCTAAGGAATAAGAATATATTAATATTCATAACACCTACAACCTTGAGCTGATATATTAATATCTCCTTTTTCATAGTTACTATGATATTGATATATACTAATTCCTTTTTCATAGGCCATATCTTCCACATGAATGTTCCTAGTAACACTTTCTGTACTAGCCCAAACTAGAAACAATCCAAGTTCAATCAGATAAACAAAATGTAGTAGATCTATATCATGGAATAACTCTTAGAAATAAAAAAGGAGTAGGAAACTGATACATGTAACGACATAGAAATATCCCCCCAAAATTTTAAGAAACCATATACAGGACTGTATATGACTCCATGTATATAACTCTTCAGAAAATTTCAAAACTATAGAGCAAGAAAGACAAGGCCTAAGGCTGGATGAAGGTGAGCTCCAGGGCTGGCAGCAAATGAACATGAGGGAACTTTTTAACATGATGGAAATATGGTGTACAACTGTATAGATTCACTAAAACTCTTCAAATCCACACTTAAAGTGGCTTAATTTTATGATATGTAAACTTCAAAAAACTGTAAAAAACAAACTAGTCCATTCCAATCTTCCAGGCAAATTAGTTGTGACTGTCTCCCACACAGCTTTGCTAAATGCTTGCATTTCAGAGACTAAACTACAACAGTGATGCTCAAACTGTGGTCCCAATCAGCACCTTCAGGATGACCTAGAACTTGTCAGAAATGTATATTTTTATGTTCCATGTAGCTTACTGAATCAGAAACTTGATGCAGTTCTTTAGTCTGTCTCAACAAGTTTTCTAGTGAATCAGATACCAGCTAAATTTAAGAACTGCTAGACTAAGTGGCATGCCAACTTTTCTACTTCCAAAGATTTTCCAAATGTTAGTGTTGTCAAAGCAAATCATTGCATACCCTTGTACCTGACTTATACTAGCCTTTTCCACAGCCCTTATGGCCATTATAAACACAAATTGTCTTTATAAACATTTTAAGCCAGAGTGGTAGCACTGGATGGGGCAAGAGGATCGCCTTGAGTTTGAGGCCAGTCTGCACTACATACTAGACTCTGTCTCAAGAACAAAACACAAAAATAAAGGCATTAAAAATACTTCTATCATACTCAAGGCCGGACAAGTGCCACTGAACTATATACCCAACCCTAAAAATACTTGACATTATCTTGTTAATGTTCACTGAAAAAGGCTGCTCATAGAAAAATACTACACAGCCCGGTATTTCAAGTTTTTTTAATCCATAAGAACACCACTAATGGGGCTGGGGAGATAGCTCTGTGGCACAAGTGTCTGCCTGGCAAATGAAAGGTCAAGAGTTTGAACCCCAGTCCCGCAAAAAAAAAAAGAAAAAAAAATCATCCAGTGTGGTGAAATAAAATTTATATAAAAAAAAAAGAACACCACTAAAGCAGAATGCAGTGAACTTTTACTGCAAATGCCAGGAAGTAGCTAGCTTTTGTGTTTTGGGTCACCTGGGCTCTGTTGGGCCAGTTCTGTCCCACGAGTCATATAATTTGCTGACCACAGTACTGGATCAGTCAGACAATTATGGATGAAAATGTTACATTTGCACTTTACATGTGAAAAAAGGAAATTATGACTATACAGCCTCATGTTTTCAATGATGAAGCACATGCATTTTAAACGGATGTAGATGTAATCTTAAAAAAACAAACACCCAGTGATGAAATATACAATACTTGAGATTTTTTTAAATGGATGAAATTAAAAATAAATTAGATTCTGAGGAAAAAAAAAATCAATAAACTCAAAGACACAGGCACAAAAATAACCTAGAAGACAACACAGAGAAAAGAAGCTGAAGAAAAAGAATGTGACACTAGTAAGGGATGGAACAATTTCTTTTTTTTTTTTTTTATCAATTTCAAATGATTTAATTTAATTTAAATTAAAATCTTGAAGGAAAGAGAAAAGAACAGGAAAAATAATTTTTAATTAAATTTTTATTTTAAAATAGTGCCTGAAATCTTTCCAAGTTTGATTAAGAATATAAAAGTACAGATTCAAAGAAACTCAATGAGCTGAAGTATAAAACATATGAGGAAGATCACACCAAGGCAGTCATGATTGAATTTCTTTAAGTGGGAGTCAATAGAAAACATTAACTGCCATAATGGACAGAAATTATTCAATTATAAAAACAGAGAAATTAGGGGAAAAAATGGCAACATCACAGAGATTACAAAAGGTCCAGGGAAAGAAACAAATTATAGGCTAAAAAAAAAAAATGCAAGGGCCCAGTGTGGCAGTATATTCCTATAGACCAGGTACTCAAGAGACTGAGGCGGAAGGATCAAAATTCAAGGCCAGCCCATGTGTAGCCATGCCCTGTTCAAAAATTTAAAAAAATGAAAAGGGATGGGGATGCAACTGAGTACTGCCTGGGTTCAAGCCCTAGAGATATAAATAACCTCAAATTAAATAAATAACTGTTATGGTTTATGTCTAGCTGTCCCCCCAAAGCCTCATGCAGTCACTGGGTGGGGACTTCTATAGATTAAGACTTGACTCATGAGTCACTGGGATTATGTGATTTAGTACTGATCTAGAATTTGAGACTTGATCCATGATCCCTGGGATTATGTCTTAAGTACTTCTAGGATTATGGGTGTAGCCTAAGGCAGACAGGCTAAGGGAGAGCCTGCTGTAATTTAAAAAGAGAGACAGAGAGCGAGACTTGAGCTATTGCTCTGCTGCCCTGTTTGGCTGGCTGCCTCTGCCACCATTTTGTTGCTGTTCCACCGCCACAAACTGGATGTTCTCTGCCCTGTTCCACTCAGCCTTGGGCCAGCTGAATATGGACTGAAACCTCCACAAACTGTGAGCTAAATAAACTTTTCCTTTCTTCATTTTGAGTGTTGGGTATTTGTCCCAGCAACGAGTAAAAAGTAATTAAGACAATGACATAAAATTATAATAAAGAAAAGCTCCCCAATTTGCCTGAAGACATACACCAACAGATTAAAAAAATTACAAGGATAGCCAACATTTTGGCCCTAGCCCGTCAAGGTCAGTGAGGACTCAGGACATAAGAGAACCTGCACTGTAACATCCTATAACTCAGTGGTTTCCAAAATTTTCTGTTCAAGGAGCTCATGGGGCCACAGAGGAAAGGGATCAATGATGTACAGTGTGCCTAAGGGGAGTCAACTAGAGAGCAAAACTGATCAAACAAGGGCTATGACTCATTCAGATGGCTGACACGGACAAAAGTTCTACAAAATGCTGTACATGGCTTCAGGATAAATCCTGAGGGGATTTGACTGACCTTGAGAGAGACAAAAGTTATATGTTTTTTTTTTTTTTTAAAGTTACATGTTTTGTTATATAGGTCTTGCTTTACAGCAGAAAAGTTTAACCACAAGGCATAAAAAGTAAAGCCAGATTAGTATGCTGAGCTATAAAAGGCTCAAGTCAACAGCTTCCAACTTTGCCAGTTCTGCCAATAACCCACCACTATTATGGAATATTGGACTATATATACAACTACTTTCTGTTAGTTCAATGAGAAGAAATATTTGTACCAATAGTGTTTAAAAGTTATCATGTCTTCATCCTGTACTCTGAACAACTACTATAAAGACAATAATATGCATTGTATTAATTATTATAGCTGTCTTACTAATGTGTTTTGAAACCGTCTCATTGTTATTTCTTATTAAAAATAATAAAAAAATTACTTACCCAAAATAAACTTTAAGAAAATCCATATATCCTGACATGTTAACACTCTTATTTCTCAAAATATATATTCCTATATATTCTATATATTCCTATATATTCTATATATTCCTATATATTCTATATTCCTATATATCCTATATATTCTCAAAATATATATTCCTATATATTCTCAAAATATATATTCCTATAATATATATATTCCTATAATCCCAGTACTTGGGAGGCTGAGGCAGGAGGATTGGTGTGAGTTTGAGACCAGCCTGAGCTACAAACATGAACTCAAAGCCAACCTGAACTGCAGAGCAGCAAGACCCTGTCTCAAAAAGAAAGAAAAAAAAAAAAAAAAAAAGAATTCATGATAACAAAGGCAACCCTGCACAATTCACTAAAAGATATTCTAGAGAGGAATCAAAATGACCACAACTCCTTGAAAGAGAATAGAAAGAAACCACCGAATGAAGCAAACAGTTAAATGCAGAAGAAAAAGAGATATACAAAAGCAGCTTTCTTTCC
>PVJA010027812.1:0-28139 GCA_004027025.1 Myocastor coypus | reverse complement strand
ATTTGATACAGGGTCTCACGACACAGCTCAGACTCTTAGCGATTCCTGCTTAGCTCTAGGATTGCAGGCATGTACCACCATGCCCAGTCTCAGTGGCTGGCTCAGCATGCCTGGGCTGGGGAAGGCAAGGCCCAGAAATATTTTTGGGGTATTTTTTCCGGAACTGGGGACCTGGGGATTTTTTCTCAGGCTCTTACACTTTCCAGGCAAGCGCTTATTCTACTGTGCTACCTCTCTAGCCCCAAAATTTAAACATTCAGTTTGCATTTGTAGTTAAATTCTTTTAGTAAACAGAAAATATAATTCTTAACTTGAGGTAAAATTTACACACACAAAAAAAAAAAAAAAAAAACCTTCAGGCACCATCTTATTTAAATACTAAAGTTTGCATTTTTCTAGTATTTCAAATAACACAAAGAGACTATTAAAGTAATAATGGAAATTCTGAGAGTGTGGTGAAATAAGAAATGGATGTCAGGGCCAGACATACAGCTCAGCAGTACAGGGCTTACCTGGAAAGCACAAAGTCCTGAGTTTCAGTTTGGGTAACACTCCAGAAGAAATGAATATAAGCTATATACACTGGAAGCTAAGAAAATATGTACATTTGCAGGTTATATCTCCAAGGAAACACTTTGATGTAATATATGCCATGTAAGAGAGTTACATTTTTATACTGGCAGTGATAGTGCACAAACCAAAATTAACTAAGGAAAACATTTACAACCACTTAAAAAATGAAATACTTATGCATAAATATAACAAAATACTTACAGAGCACTCCCCCTGAAGACTAGAGAATGATGAACTACTATACCAGAATCACAAAAACTGAAAGACATAATGAGTTCATGGGTAGAAAACTTGACAGGGCGAGATGTAATTCATGCAACACAGACAGATTAGTTAAAAGCAACTCTTATCAAAATCCTAGGATAAATTTTGGCTTGGGTTTTCAGTTTGATTTTGTATTGTAAGTGCAGATTAAATTATTCCAAAGTGTACCTAGAATTGTTTAAGAAAAATAATTGCTAATATAATTTTGGAAAAGAATAAAAAAGTTTGTGGAACTATTCTAACCAAGTTCAACATGTAGCATATGGCTGTATTAAAAATATTGCACGGTGAGAGCAATAAGACATGATTGATGGATTAATAGAAGGGAATAGAAAAGCTCTCAGACTATTCAATAAAGTAAAGATACTCTGCAGAAACGGGACTGAAACAATGAACAATCCTGGAGAAAATAATCAATGCCAATTTATGCTTCACAGCTTTTATTAAAAATTTTGAAAACTATGTTTTAGTGGGGTTTTATTGGGGGGGAGGTGGAGGTCTACTTGGTGTTTAGGGTCTTAGTACTAGATCGGATTTATAGCGATCCAGATCGGACTCGTAGTGATCCGCCTGTTTACAAGGGTCCCAAGAGCTGGGATTACACGTGCATGCAAGCCACTGTGCCCAGTCTCAATTGCCATCGCATTGCATCCCGGGGGTGGGGCCAGTACAGCAAAAAAAAATATATATATATATGTTTAAATGTACACTGCACAACATAAAGCTTTCAGAGAAAGCATATATTAAAAGCCATCCTGGGCCGGCCAGTTAGCTCAGCAGATTAAAGTACTCGTTTAGGCAGACATGGGGACTGGGTATGATCTTTGCTATGTTGTGCCGGCCCCGCCCGCAGAGGCTCCGTGAGAGGGTGATTGAGACTGGACGTGGTGGCAGGTGCTTGTGATCCTAGCTCTTGGGAGGCTGTAAACAGACGGATCACTGAAAATCCAATCTGTGTAGTGAGACACTGCAGGCCTTGCATTAAATAAACAGAATAAAAATAAAAATCCCTGAGACACCCAGCTTGATGAAAAATCTGTAGATATAATATCCCAAACAATAATCACGAAAAACCTTTTAATAAAAATTGGAAAATGTAGATAATTCTCCAATTTCAAAGATAAAACAATGCAACAGTACAATAAAAAGGTAGCAGGCATGTTGGCCATGCCCGTAAGCCAGCCAGTACTCAGGAGGTTGAAAGAGGAGAACCACTGTGACCTCTCAGTCAACCTGCAGGTCTGTATTGGAACTGACAGCCAGCCTAAAATGCATACTGAGAAATACGCAGCATTAGAGAAATCCAAATTAAGAACACAGAAGTGTATGGAGAACCTGGATCTCTCATACATACTAGCTAGAATGTAAAATAATAAAGGCACTCTTGAAAATGCTTTGGCAAAATAAACCTATGCCATAATATCTGTTTCTACTAGCTTTTATCCAAGGGAAATAAAATAAAAATATATTACCACACTAACACCTGTGCATAGTTATTCATAACACCTTTTTTTTTTCTTTGTGGTACTGGAGGTGGAACACAGAGAGTATTGAAATACACTTCTACTCATTTTTATTTTAATTCATTTTGAGACAGTGTTTTATGAACTTCAAGTAAACCTTGAACTTATGATCTTCCTGCCTCAGCCTTTTTAGTGGCTGGAATTATAAATGAAAGTATAGGTGTACCTGGCCGCAGGAATTTTATTTTTAATAGTGAAGAATTAGAAGCAACCAACATATCTTTCAATCATGTATATCTGAATAAATTGTGATAAATACCAGGGACAAAAGGATGAAATGAAAGGGAACAAAGCGTAAACATATGCAATGACCTTTCTTAATCCCTGAGTCTACTCTAACAGCATAAGTTGAAGCTAGTAGATTACAAGTAACAAATATTATCACATTTCTGGAAGCTTGGAAATGTAAGATTAGGGGCAAAAGGGTTTAGCACTTAGTGAAAGGGCATTTCCTGATTCATAGATTTTTGACTTTATGTCCTCAAATATTGGGAGAAGCTCATGACCTTTTTGAGGTCACATCAATGTCCTCATCACCTCTCAAAGTCCCCACTTCTAATATGATTTCATGATTAGGGTTTCTTAAGGGGCGCGTTCATTCAATTCAAAGAACATCTCAAGGACAAAAGGCTGACAAAAATAAAACAAAACAAAACTACCTCAGAAGGTCAGATAATACATGATTCCATTTATGTAACTGCCTCTCAATGAAAAAAATTATGGACATAGAAAATAAATTCGTGGTTACCAGGGTTCAGAGGTGGCAAAGGGTAGAAACTTTGACTGCAAAGGGCTAGTATGTCAGAGATAGAGATGACTTTGGTAAAGTAACAGCTCTGCATTTCTACAAAGTAAGCATTATACAGCACAAGCCTGTGAAAAAATGACAGCATACAAACATATGTATCCATTACATCAATGACAGTTTCCTGGTTTTGTTATTTTACTATCGATGTGTTGGGTGAAACAATTGCATGAAACAGGTTGAAGGGTACATATACCATCTCTATAGTGATATTTTTAGAACATCTTGTGAATCTATAATTTTTCAAAAATGAAACATTTTCAGAGTGTTTATCATATACATGCTAATATTGGCAGTTGATAGACATCACAAGATTTGCCAACTTTAATATCCTTTAATATCCTACAGAAGCATCGAAAAAGCCTTAAGAGCTTCCCTCCAGACCCAGACCGGCTGGCACACAGGTAGAAGCACTCAGCCTGCAGCCCCTGCACCATCTGAACTCCTTACCCCACCAGACACTGGACCAGTGGGTGCGAAGGTAGGAAGTCTCAGCCTGTGGCACCCTTGCCAGCAGAACTCCTTTACCCACCAGACCTTGGTCTGTGGCCCCCAAACCACTGGAACTTCTTCTCCTGCCCAGAACCCAGCCCCTGAATCTGCTGTGCAACCCTGCAGCAAAATTCCCTGTAGAAAGGCTGGGGGTTAGGCCTTCCCAGCTAATCCAGGAGGGTGACATCTGGCCATAGGATCACAGTGTGCTCACTTCCACAGGCTGCAGCACAAAGAAGCTGAGTGCAGCAGCCAGACACAGGCAGGCACATCTGGACAAAATCAAACTTGGTAGATCTGGGTGCAAATTTCAGTAGGCACTAATGGCAAAACTTCAGCAAAGTACTACACCAAAGGTCAAAGGTCACTGTTATACAAAATGAGAAAGTGAACGATCAAGATACAATCTCAGGTCCCAAGCACACCCAGAACAAATGCAGGAGACACTATTGTAGAAGAAAATGGGAATCACACAGCTGAAATCTCTGAATTAATAACATCTGAAACAAAGAAACAAACGCAAAAACATATAGAGGAACTCAGATCAGAAGTAATCTCTGAAGTAAAAAAAGAAATGTCTGAATAAATAGTGTCGGAAGTTAAAAAAAAAAAAAAAACACTGAAGAAAACTATAGAGGAAATGAGATCAGAAATAACCTCTAAAGTAACAAAAGAAAGCTTTGAATTGATAGCAGCAGAAGTAAAGACACAGTTGCAGAAATGTAGAGAGGAAATCAGATCAGAAACAATCTCTGAAGTGACAAAATAAAGGATCACTGTAATGAAGGACTTAATAAAAGTTTCTAAAGAATACATTGATAAAATTGAGAGGATAATAGAAAAATGATGGATTCCTTGAAGGACCAATATAGGAAACAAATAGAATGCTTGAAGCAGTTTCAAAGAGATATACAGGAAAATATAATCTCAGTCACAGTTGACAATGATCTATGAGTGAAAGTGTAAGTAGAGCTTCAGATCCTGAAAAACACAGTTCCAGCTAGGGAAAAGATAACGAAGAATCTCTTAAAAACAACTAGGGTGAAGGAAAACATAATTCAAAATTTGCAAGATAATAGAAAGATGAACAATGTGAGATTAATAGGAATCAACAAGAAAGGAGTCAATATAAATGTTATAAAAAGAATATGGGCAGATGTAATAGCAGAAAATTTCTCAAATATGAGAACACAATCTGGCAACCAGTTAACTGAAACATACAGTGTTCCAAATAACATCAACCAAACTAAAAACACACCAAGACATATAATAGACAAGATCCCAGAAATCCAGCAAAAGAATAACATATTAAAAGCCACTAGAGAAAAGAAACAGATCACATTTAAAGTAAAATCCATCAGAATAATGGCAGATTTCTCTTAACAAACCATGATGTCAAGAAGAGCACAGACCAAAGTTCTTTAATTCCTCCGTGAAAACGAATTCCAGCCCAGACTGCTATACCCCAAAAAACTCTCTTTCGAGTATGAGGGAGAAGTAGAATACTTTCATGACAAAAAGCTACTAAAGAATTTAATGATGTCAAAGGCAATTCTACAAATTACACTTAAAAAAATTAGAAAGAGACCAAAATGACCCGAACTCCACGAATGAGAACAGAAAGAACCCACCAAACAGGGCAACCAATTAAATACATGAAAAAAGGGGGTAAACAACAGTAGGTAAAAAACGTTTCAATCATAAGTGAATACATTTCAAGTATGGTCATTAATGTAAATGTACTCAATTCTCCATTAAGAAGAAATAGGCTGTGACAGATTATGAAGCAATTCCAAAAATATGCTATATACAAGAAAAACAATTAATTCATAAAGAACTTCACTGGCTGAAAGTTAAAGGGTGGAAAACAATACTACATGTCCCAATACCTCAGCAAACAGAAGGGTAGCAATCCTGTTTGCAGACAGTCTGAATTTCAAACCAAAATTGATGAAACCAAATAAAGCCACTACATACTGGTTATGGGAAAAAATTCAAGACAAAGAGGTAACACACTTAAATATGTAAACACCCAACACAGGAGCACCAAGATATATGACAAAAATCTTAATGGACATGAAAAATCTAGTATTCAATACCACAATCTTGAAAGGAGACCTTAACATTCATTTATCCCAAAAGGATATGTCAAGCAGACAAAAAAAAAAAAAAAAAATTAGCAAATAAGTCGTAGATCTGAATGAGAACTTGGAACAACGGGACTTAGTCAATATACATATAGGGTGTTCCACCCAACCACTGCTGAATACACATTTTTTTCAGCTGCACACAGGACATTTTCTAAAATAGACCACATAGAAATCCATAAGTCATGCTTAAGTATATGCAAGAAAATAGAAATTATGCTATGTATATTATCTGACCACAGTGCAATGAAACTCGAAATAAATGACAAAAGGAACCACAAGAAACACAAAATGTATGGAAATTACACAAACCCTTCTTAGCAACCAATGGGTTACAGATGATATTAAACAAGGAATTAAACAATATTTAAAATTTAATGAAAATTCAAACATATGTTATTAGAATTGATGGGATGCAGTGAAGTTTCTTAGAAGGCGATATAAGCTGTGAAATTGCACATTAAGAAAACATTATGGAAACAAATAAATACAGTAATGCCTCAATCATATAGAAAGGGAAGAGCAAACCAAACCCAAAGCCCAAAGATGGGAGAAAATTATACAGGTTAGAGCAGAAATTAATTCCATTGAGACAAATAAAATAATACAAAAAAATTAATGAATCAAAAAGATGATTCTTTGAAAGATTAAATAAAATTGATAAGCGCCAAGCTAAATGTAATAAAAGAGGAAAGAAAAAAATCCAAATTCAAGCAATAGGGACTAAAAAGGGTGAAATTACCACTGACTACCTAGAAATTCATAAGATCATTCATAGCTCCTTTGAGAATCTTTACTCTCACAGATTTGAAAACACAGATGAAATGGATGAGTCCCTTCTTTGCCCAAACTGAAGGAAGAAGAAACAAGAACTCTGAAAAACCCAGTAACACTCAATGAAATACAAAACGTAGTGAAAAGCCTACTGCCAAAGAAACGTACAGTCCTGTTGGATTCACTGCTGAATTCTACAACAAATTTACAGGATATTATATTACAATTCTCCTCAAACTCTTATATTATATATATTATATATTTTATATCAAATTGAAAAGGAAACAATCTTCCCAAAATCATTCCTGGAGGCAAGTATTATACTAATATCAAAGCCAGAGAAAGATGCAACTAAAAAAGAGAACTACAGGCCAATCTCTCTCATGAACACATATGCACAAATCCTTAAAAAATCCTTGCAAATAAAATACAGCAAATCATTAAGATGATAATACAACATTACCAGTAGGTTTCATCCCAGGGAGGCAGGGATGGTTTGGTGTACAAAAATCTATAAATTTAATACACTATATCAATACAGTCAAATCCAAAAAACCACATGATCATCTCGATTGATGCAGAAAAGGCTTTTGACAAAGTCCAACACTCATTCATGTTCAAAGTCCTACAGCAAATTGGAATAGACCTCTACCTCAATCTGATAAAAGCTATCTCTTACAATCTCATCTCTAGCATAATTCTAAATGAGGAAAAACTGAAGTCTTTTACTTTCAAATCTGGTACAAGAAAATGATATCCTCTATCACCGCTCCTATTTTTTCAATATAGTTTTGGAATCATAGCTAGAGCCATCAGACAAGAGAGAAAAATAGAAGGAATTAGAACACATAAAGAAGAAGTTAAATTATCATTATTTGAAAATGACATTATACTCTATTTGGAAGACCAAAAATCTCCACCAAGAAGCTACTAGAATTAATATGCAAATTCAGTAGCATAGCAGGTTACAAAGTCAATATCAAAAAGTCAAAATAATTCCTCTACACAGGTAGCAAACACACTGAGAGAGAAATTAGAGAAACAAAACTTTTTCAATAACACTGCAGAAAATGAAATACTTAGGAGTTAATCTAACTACAGAAGTAAAAGCTCTATTCAGTGAAAACTACAGTACTCTGAAAAAAAAAAAAAAAAAAAGATGCTAGAGTTTTTTTCAGACAATGGGAAGATAATCCTGCTCCTGGATAGGAAGAAACAATATTTTGAAGAGGGCCATACTCCCTAAATTGTTATACAGATTTAACACAATCTCTGTATAAACACCATCGACATAGCTCACAGACCTGGAAAAAATCATTCCTAAAATTTCCTTGGAACCAGAAAAGACCTTGAATAGCAAAGACAATCCTGGGCAATGGAGATAAGGCAAGAGGCATTACAATTCCTGACCTAAAGTTATACTGCAAAGCTATAATGATAAAATTGGCATGGATCTGGAAAAATAAAATAGACCTGAGGAACAATGGAATAGATTACAAATTGCAGAATCAAGTACAATCATACTCAGCCACATTATCCTTGACAAAGGGCCAAACTTGGTTGCTGGAAGAAAGATAGACTCTTTAACAAATAATGCTGAAAAAAAAAAAAAAACAAAAAAAACAAACGGCTCTCTACATACTGAAAACTAAAATTTGACTTAGGTCTATAATCATGCAATAAACTAAACTTAAAATGGATTAACAATCTAAATATTAAAACAGAAACATCAAATATCTTGAAAGAAAGTGGTAGAAAATCTTGAAGACATCCAGATAGGCAACTGTTCTTGGTCAAAAATCAAAATGCATGTGTAACACTTGGTATGAATCAAAACTGGGACCTCCTGCAGCTAAGAATATTTTTCACCTCAAAAGAAATTATCAACAGAGTGAAAAGGTAACGCACAAATTTTGAAAAGATTTTAACTAGTAAGTGTTCAGACAAAGGTCCTCTTTCTAGAATTTATAAAAAAACTAAAAACCTTCAGGATCCCAAAATTTAAAGACCCAATCCAGAAATGGGCATCTGAGATGAATACACACTTCTCAGAGAAAGAAATACAGCAAGCTGACAAATACATGAAGAGATGCTTCTCATCGCTAGCCATTTGTGAAATGCAATTTAAAACAACACTTAAATACTATCTCACCCCAGGAAGAATGGCTATGATAAAGAAATTAACCAACAACAAATGTTTCAGAGGCTGTGGAGAAAAAAGGATTCTTATCCACTGCTGGTGGGAATGCGACTGGTGTAACCATTATAATAATCAGTGTGGAGACTCCTTAAAAATACTAGGACTGGAAATCCAATTCAATCCAGCTATTCCCCTACTGGAAATTTTCCTCGGAAAACTGGAAACATCCTATCATAGTGATGTTTGTCCATGTATGTTCAGAGCAAGACAATTTGTGATAGCCAAATCTTGGAAACAACCTAAATGCCCACCATCTGAGTAATGGTTGAAAAAGATGTGGTATTTTTATGCAATGTAATATTACTCAGCTATAAAGAATGATAAACTAGAACACTTCATATATAAGTGGATGTATCTTGAAGACATATTCATAAGTGAAATAAACCTGACCTATATTGTAAATATCATATTGTCTTCCTAGTGTGAAACTCAATAGAAGAAATAAAAATGGAATGGCATAACACAACGAAACAATGTAGAGACAGCAAGCAGAAAAGTTAGGAAATCTGGCAGGGGCAAAACTATGCACTTATATGCACAGGATGAATTAAACAATGGTTGCAAGAATCTCCAACAGGTTTTTGGCACTGAGAATAGCAATGTGTAACACTAAAATCATGCTTGGAATGTCTATCATTCTGGTCTTGTAGATGTGTGCAGCTTCTAATGTAATTTCAACTATTGTTATAGTCTCAAGTAAATGTTAGTTTTAAAAGAAAGCAAAAAAGAGTAATAAAAGAGAATAAGAGACAAAAAATATCACCAGACAGATACAATAGCAAATCAGTAATCTGGCTACTAATATAGGAAGAACACAGGATCTTTAAGAAATCACCAAAGCAAATCATACATGTCACATTGTTGTATATTTCAGCAGCTAGAATACTCAATGTCCTTCCATCACATAACTGTACTAACAGTCATGAAGATTCTAGAAAAGTGAACTAGAATCCAGCTATAGTGTTTTCAAATCAATGCTCAACCAGTCAAGACTCTAGTCACAAGAGTTAGAATTCCATATTCTTTATAATCTCTGATCTCAGCAATGTCAAAATTAGCACATGCTGAGATAGAGTAGAATCTAATGCTTCAGGCAACTCATGGGCTACGCCAGTTCCACATTAGGGACCTGTTATGTGAGATTTATTTCTGCCCTGTTGTTCAAGATCATTATCAAGATCTAGTTTTTCATGGCTGCCTCCTGAGGGCGTGTGTTACCACCTGGCTCTTAGTGAGTCACTGCTGCAGATACCAACACGCCAGGCACTTGTGCAAAAGTAATGTGCACTTTTGAAAATATTTATAAGGATGTATTCAGACAATAAAGATAATGTTACTGCACTACTTCTTTTTTTAAAAGGAAAAAGGTAAAACTTAATAAAATAGCAAAGTTTGGGAACAATAAATAGACTTTTTTTTTTTTTTTTTTTGTGCAGGGTCTCACTATGGAACTCAGACTTATAGTGATTCCTCTGATTTTTGCAGCTCTAGTGCTGGGATTACAGCCATGCACTACCACACCCAGGTTAAAGATCTACTTAGAGTTTGTTTGTTTTTGCAATTTTACATATAAAATCCTTAAGCTAATTGATTAAATAAGTTATTGCTCAAGTAAACTATTAAAATCAGGGATTGAACTCAGGACTTTGCACTTGCCAGGCAGGAGTTTATGCTATTGAGCTATCTCTCTGGCTTCTTGCTTGCTTGCTTTGAACTATCTTAAGACAGTCAGGTGTATTTTTACCAGCAAATTAAAGTAAGTTAGTAAAAAAAGAGGTGATATATAAAATTGATTATGAGTTATCTTTTAACTAGTTCCAGAGATAAGCAGTGAAAGTACAGAAATAGAAGTCTATACAAACTCTTTTAGCCAGAAGCACATTAAAGGAACAATTTGCGAAGTTAAAATTAAATAATAGTTCATCTTTTCCTTTGATTGTTATGTTGTATACAATTGGCTTCATGAGTCCATCTTGTTAAAATCAAGACATATTAAGAGTATTAGGTCTTTAAATGTTTCACCTAAGTAGAAAATGTTCCATAATGTTGGTGATTTTGTCCAGGAAAAAAAAAAAAAAAAGAAAGAAAAACTACCAAAACTTGACTAAAATTTTAGGTCAGGTTTCTCCCCAACTAGAGTGTCAACTTTATTACATACTTCCATGAAATGTCTCACTGCTATTTCAACTTTGTTAAATTTAAAAATTGCATAGTTAAAGTTTTTCTCAATTAGTTGTAAGCTCTTTGAACAGAGAGAAATAAATGTATGTCTATTTACCAATGGATGACTATATAGATGTAAATATGTCTCATAAATCACTAACTCTTGCTTCCTAATGGTCTGAACCACATAGCTAACATATAGTTAATAGAATAGAATAGAATAGAATAAATTGGTTTGCAACTTTATATATAAAATCCTTAAGCTAACTGATTAAATAAATTATTGCTCAAGTAAATTATTAAATAGGAGGTCTTTAAAGATGAAAATAAAAAGCAGGATAAAATGAAATTTAAAAGAAAACTAAAAAAATGCTTTTACTGTCCATTAGGTGCAGATAAATTTGTTTTTTGCCTTGTTTTTTGAATTTACGTATATAAGAAATTTAAACTCTCAGGAAAAATACTAATGAAGTAGTAAAAACTGATGTCATTGCATAAGCAAACGTGGGAAAATGGTTGAATTGCTGACATTTCATTAGAAATAAGTGCTTGATTTTGTCTATGAGTTTTCTTTTTCTATGAACAAGAAGAAATTCTGCACATAAGTTGGTCTTTCTGACCATGCACAATAGAAAATAGTTTTACATAATTTAAAAGCTAACTACTAAAACCATGATGTATCCTACTTAGAGTCTAGAAAATATAATTATCTTTCTATTTCTCAAGTGAAGATACATAATGTAAAATTTAAGAGAATTTTATTAGGTTCTAAATGTTATGTCCTGTGAAATAATTAACTATGCATATTGATTCTCCTATAAAAGCTACCAAAAATTTTCCACTGTCTATGAAAGCAAACTGAGATGCTTGAATATACACATAATGCAACTCAGCAAAAGGAATTGTTCATGGGAGAGTCAGTGACCTGAATTTCCTCTTCTGTTATCTTCAAGGTCACAAAAAAATTTCCATGGCCAATCTATGCTGGCTTTCCGGGCCTTCTAGCTTCTTGATTACGCAATGATGGAATTTTTGCTTAATCTTTCCTGTTTGACTCAATAGGATTTAATGAGGCACAGGAGAGCCAAGAAAGTGAATTAATCTCAATTCATCGTTCAATTTGTCATTCATTAACATTTTTCATTCATTTGTTCACCAAACAGTACTGAGCAATATCTATTTGCTCAAAGATTGGTAAGTTACCATCCAGTGACACATATGCAAATACTTGGGTCTCACAAAGGACGGAACAGGTACCTCTGAAGCAGTTAAAGAAAAATTCTGCTTCCAAGTTTAACTTAGGACCTATAGTATGCTATTCACTTACTATCTCACACCGTAAACTAGGCACTTATTGAGAAACAAATTGATCCTACAAACTAGAACATGAAAAAGTGATGAAAATTAAATTGAAAATAGACTTCTACCATGAGGTGTTTATGATCTATAAATAATAATAATGTGCTATGTATATTGAAGCATAAGCATCTGTAGATTAGATTTGGGTCACATTAGTTAAGCTGAGTCAGAAATCAAGGAAAGTGCCAAAAAAATGTTATTTGTGTCTAAGTGGCCAAAGATAGTATCACTTTTAAGTGTTTCTATGAGTTACTCTAATGTTCTCTCCTGCCTTTATTCATGGTCCAATCAGTGTTCAATCCTAAATGCCACACGTAGATATAGTGCCTTAAGAAAGGACAACATTGACTTCTAGTTACAATGACACCTTAGCAGCCATCGTATGATTCAGGGTCTTAGTTATACATATATACAAATATGAGACAGATTGATTCAAGAATGGGCCTAAGAACAAAATTAATTCCTGTACAGTGGCTCTCAGCATACTCACAGAAATTGCCAGAACTCAGCTTGAATCTATTATATTGTGAAACATGAGCCTCTCGGAGACACCCCGCTACCAAGAAGCTTGTCACTGATAGTAAGATACGGAAAAGTAAAACAAATGGATAAAGAGACCATGCATATGTGAAAAGAACACAGAAGAAGCAACTGAAGCAGAGAATGGGTAGAGAGATGGACCACTGCAAAGGAGCTAGAAGCGGAGCACGTCACTCTTAAACATTAGAAAACTTTGCTTAGATAAGTTGTAAATGCTCTCGAAGGCATTGTATGTTGAAATTTCACTCCCACAATTGTGGAAATTTAGTTTGAATACAGGTTTTGAGTCCTTGGGAACTGAGTAGGTTTAGATAAAGTCATTAGGATGAATTCCAATGATTGGATCCATTGGATGGTGTAGTGGTTGATACAATGTGTCAACTTGCTGAATGACTCAACAGCCCGGTTCCCTATTGGTGGGAGCCCCACTCTGGGGTACAATTGGTTCTTCCCTGGAGTGTCACCAGGACCTGCCTAGGATATGACTGGATTTCTCCCTAGGACGGGATCAAGGGCCCGTCCTGGGGTATGATTGGTTCCACCCTAGGGCACAATGAGCCCACGTCAGAATGACTGGGCACAAAAAGACTTTTTAAAGGGCTGAAGGAAGAGTCAACATTTCGCTTCTTTGGAGAAGCTTCGGTCTTAGCATTCAGACTGGACTTCATCGTCTGGTTTGCAGCGCAGACTCTTCAGCCTCCAGCTTAGATCTTTCGCCATCCGTCGCAGACTCTTCAGCATCCATCTACAGACATTTCAGTCTTCTATTGCAGACCCATCAGCCTACAGATACTTACACGGAGTGCTGCAGTGAAGTCCAGGCCTCAGGATTGAATTCTTCAGTCCGGAGCATGCAGATGCCTTGTTCACGCTTCCTCAACTAACTCTGTGCCTATTGTAAGACAATCTTACAATTTCTTGTATATTGTATATGTGGTGTTAATATCCATTCCTTATATTATATCTATTCTGTTCCTCTAAGTAAAACCCTGACCAATACAGATGGAGAGAGATCAACCAGCCATGCATGTGTATATATACAAGAATATGCTGTCAATTGGCAAAACATTATACTGACCATCTCTGTTATAACAGAAGATTATTACCAAATGATCATGGAATTGTAGAGGTATGAGCCAAAGCAATCCTCTTTTCTTTAAAAAAAGAAAAAAAGAGTCTGTGTTGTAAGATAAAAGCAAAAGATTATGATATAGAACAACTTTCAGCAGAGTAATGATAAGCAGTGCTTTGAAAGAAAATTGACCCTTTGATTGAAGAATGAATGGGATCCCACAGAAATGGAGTTGCATAAATGAGGTAAGGTCCTATGAGTGTCATCTAAAACGAAAAATGAGAGGCAAAATAGAGGTATAAGGCTAAAGAAAGAAAAAACATGACCAGTATTACAGAGTTAACAGGGTGTACACGTTGAAAGTTATAAACCAGGAAGATAGCTCAATGGTACAGCACCTACATGTCAAGTATGAGGTCCTGAATTCGTTCCCAGTGCCAAATAGATAGATAGATAGATAGATAGATAGATAGATAGATAGACAGATAGATAGAAAGATAGATACATACATACATACATAGATACATAGATAGATACATAGAAAGATAGGAATGCAGGCTGAATTCCAAGTTTTCTCTGTACAGGAAGAATGAATAATGAGCACAGTTACCAAAATAGGAAGTACAAGAAAAGAAATAAGTTTGGGTGGAAAAAATAAAAGATATTGGGTTCTGTTTCAGTAATATTACTTTAAGTAATGCGATTCATGCAAGTAGAAAACTTCATAGGTAAAAAAGAAAAAAAAAAGAAAACTTCATAGGTAATTTAAAAATGTGAGGCACAAGCTGATGCTTTTTTTTTTTTTTTTCTTGTTTCAGAACCTTTGTTTGTTTATTCACTCATTTTCACGGCCGGGTCAGCCCACCCCAAGGGCAGGGCTGGCGCAGCATGTGGTGCCGGGGATCGAACCGCGGTCCCTGAAGCCGCCCAAGCTTTCCCAAGCAGGGGCTTTAGGCCACTGAGCCATCCCGCCGGGCCCCTTTTTTTTTTTTTTTTTTTTTTTTTTTTTCTACAAGCTGATGCTTTAAAGTATGTTGTTCTCTCCAAATACTTAGGCATAGATGAGGTATAAAAAAGTGATTGTGTAAATGAGAACAATAAGATTTTTAAAAGGGATCAGAAAAGATTCTCAAGGTGCCAAGCCAACCTTGAGTTGGGAAACTTAAAGGGCAAAGAGCATGAATTATGGAAGGAGTAATGACTACTGTGCTTACTAAAGCTTTTTCTAAAAATAGATAAGCAAGAGCATGCTGCATTTACAGTACGAAAGGCAGTTTATTCAAGATCCCAGAAATTCAGCACAGGTACAGTATACTAAAAGCTGCTAGAGAAAAGAAAGCAATCACATTTAAATGAAAACCCTTCAGAATAATGGTAGCTTTCTCTTTACAAACCATCAGGTCAAGAAGAGCATGGAATAAAGTACTACAAGTCTTGCAAGAAAACTAATCCAGCCCAGACTGATATACCCTGCAAAACTCTCCTTCCCGTTTGGCGGCAAAGTGAAATACTTCTATGGCAAAGAACAACTAAAGAATTTCATGGTGACGAAATCAGTCCTACACAGACTACTAAAAGATATTCTAGAGAGGGATCAAAATGACCAAAACTTCAGGAAGGAGAATGGAAAGAACCCACCGAATAGGGCAAACAAACACAGGAGAAAAGGATATTTACAACAGCAGTCTTATAATTATTCCTTTGTAGAGAGCAGCAAAATACGTCCATCAGCATATTCTACAAATGGACTTCTCCTATACCCTATGGGTCCTGATTCTGCCTAGCTCTATAGGGTGGATATCAAGGAAATACTAGTTCAGTCCCCAAGTGACACCTGGCCACCAGTAAGCATCACAGACACTGTCCACATCCATTACATACGAAAACTTTGTGTGATATCCTATCCCCAAACTGTTAGAAGCACTGGTCAGATATTTGCTATTCCAGTCTTTATGTTATGTTTTATTCTTAGTAATTCTTTACTATTATGAAAACTTTGTCATAGTTGATATTTTTCTACATATTAACCTATTCAAATAGTATTTGAGTACTCTAAATTGATCACAGGTTTGTACATATGATACATAATATTCTGGTCTTGGCTGGGGAGATAGCTCCGTGGCACAAGTGCCTGCCTAACAAGTGCAAGGTCCTGAGTTCGAACCCCAGTATCACAAAAAAGAAAAAAAAAGAAAGAAGAAAGAATAGTCTGGCCTCTTTGTTGGATTCACAATTTAATTTTAATTTTGAAATATTGTTTTTAAATATCTAGTTTAATTGTTAATTGATATTTAATTAATTTTATGAATATAATTTATTTTTACTTTTTGTTTTATGATTTATACTGTATCTTTGACTTACAATTTACTTATAAGACATGGTATGATATTTTCTCCTAGTATTAGAAACTTTAAAAGTGAAAAAATAAGTAAATAAAACTAAATTTTAAAAAAGACATAAATAAAAGTTGTTAAAAAAAATAAAATAGAGGGGCTTTTGAGATAGCTCAGTGGTCTAAAGAGCCTGCTTAGGCAAGCACAGGCAACTGGAGGGACTGAGGTTTGATCCCTGGTGCCTCATGCCGCACTAGCCCCACCCCTAGGGCTGCCTGAGCTGGCCATAACATAAATAAATAAATAAATTTATTTTTTAAAAAAATTATAAAAAATGCATTTGCTATTCTGAATAAAGTTGTTTTAATAAAAAAATGAAATACACTGGTTAGGTTCAAGAATATAACCATGATGACAGAAATGGAGACATTGAGTGTACCTGGAGAATCTATCACAGATTGTTACAGAGTAGCGGTTTGAGATTATTGTACAAGATTTTGACATTGGATTTTCATATACATATACTCTATTACAATGGGATATATATTGTTGCGAAAGATCTAGTAGGAAAAATTGGGACAGAAAATAATGTAGCTGATGGAAAGAACCTGTACACAAGTAGAGAAAAGAACACCACAGAGAAGGAACTGTGGAGAAAATGGAGAGATTGGGAATTATGAGATAAGGTGACACTGGTCTGTGGAGTTAGGAATGGCTCTACAATGGGCTGAACCTGATAAATATTGAAACGTGGATAATTTTTCTGTGCATTTCTGCTGGTTTTGGAAAGAAGCAGTTAGTGCTCTAAATGGCTTCATCTCCTTTTTTCAATACTTTCTCCTTCTTGCCTACTTAATTTCTTATAGAATTCTTTTTTTCCCTCTAATTTTACATGCATGTATTTGGTAATGTAAACAACTCCTTGTAAGACAAAACTGTGTATTACAGTAAATGCTATGACATTTATATGTCTTTGTTAAATGAAAATCTATACCACTTGTAATTCTTCTGTTTTAGTTCTATTTTGTATTCTCTTTAAGAAATGCAATGTAGAAATAAAAATAATCTGGCATTTTCAACACAACCAGCATTTACAGTAAGTGAATAGACCACGTGGTATCCAAAGCTAAAAGTGAATGGGAAGGTGGGGAGGAAAAAAGTCTTCCCCTGCGCTTGTCTAGGGTTTTCTGGGGCAGAGTCTGAGCATAGCTTAGGGTAATTGAAAACATGACTGAAGAAAGTTCCTAGAGATTGATTGTGAAGAACTTTGCAATTAGAGCCAGGGAATGAGTGTCTTCACCTGTGCAAAAGAATCTCTAAGCAGGGGAAGAACAATGTCAGATTCCTTTAAAAAGAATAATAGCAGCATCTAGAGAAGAACTGATGTGTTTAGATTGAGGACAAAGGCTAGAGTCTCACAGCATCCTTTGAGATAGGATCTACATTTGATAACTGAGCAAATGTGTGTTGTAAAGAAAAGAATCAGTACAGCATGAATACAAGAAAAGAAAATAAATTTTACAAGCTATAAAAAAAATAGGATATCTTCTAAAGCCCTCTGGGATTGTCTGCTCACATCAAATATGCTCATTTTAAATAGTTAATTCCAAATGTGAAACGTTATTCTAAAAATGCCTCAAGTAGCTATGATACTACAGAGACTTTGGAAAGCACAGGGGATATGAGTAATGCTCAATTTTTCTCTATTATTTGAACTACTATCTAGAAATTCATGATGTCATAAATAAGCACAAAATGATTAAAGGAAATATGAGAAATATACGTTTGGTAGTGTGAAATCACAAAAAAAGTTGCTGCTTGTGTGCATGAAGGAAAGATTCTCAAATATAGTGCTGAATGATGGATCTAGAATAGATTGTAGGTTTTACAGGGGCTAAAGGAAGGTGTGAAGAAGGTATATGTAGTCTTTTGGAAGATTTCCATGAAGTGAAATGTCAGGGTTACATAACACTGACTCACACAGATGCAGTTCAGGTGGATAAGGAATCTTTGAACGTCGTGTTGTCGTAGGCAGCTGAGTTAGACAGAAATAGTATAGGCAGTCAGACAGGGTCAGGCTCTCAAAGGACCCATATGGAAGGCAAGACACCTTGCCACTGTGAAAGAGCAAGCACCTTCAATGTGGGCCAAACTTTAAGACAAAACAACATAAAGGTAACATCATATCTCCATAGGGATAGATACCGCAATTTATTCTAAATAATTATTAGTTACCTTGAAAAGTAACTGAACACAACCCCCTTACAGGGCAAGCTCCTGTTCTGTACTGATGCCCTCTTTCTGATTTAATCAATTTTAGCTGAGCCATTATTCTTGCACTCCTACAGGTGGGCCGTAGTTTTGATCCACCTCACGCCCACCTAGCGAGTTGTCACGTTTTCCACCTTACATCCTCTTCACCTCACAGTTTTGTTTTAAACCATTTTTTGTTTGCTTTACAAATAAAGCAGATCACCAAACTTATAACTCAGTCCAAAGACAGGAATGGGAGATGAAAACATACTTCTTACAGAAAGAAATAAAAATGGCAAATAAATCCATGAAGAAATGTTCAATAGCATGGGTCACTTGGGAGATGCAAATTAAAGCAATGTCGAGATTCAATCTCACCCCAGGAAGAATGGTTATCATGAAGAAATCAGCCCATAACAAATGCTGACTGGGGTGTGGGGAAGAAGGAAACTTTCTCCATTGTTAGTTGGGATGGAGACTGACGCAGCCACTGTTGAGAAATTAGTGTGGAGGTTCCTCAAAAAAACTAGCATTAAGAGTATAACTGCTGAAGGCGTGAGTCAGAGGTGCATAGTTAGACCCTGCAACAACTAAATACATTAAAAAAAAACAGAAGCTAAGATTATAGGTCCCATCCAATTCAGCTATTCCCCTACTTGGTATACTCACAGAAAAATTAAAAACACTGTACCACAGTGCTATATGTGCCGCCATGATTACAGTAGTACAATTTATAATAGCTAGATCTTGGAAGCAACCTGAATGCCCATCAATGGGGAATTAGACAAAAAAAAGAAAAAGATGCAGTCTTTTTATGCAATGGAATACTACTCAGGCATAGAGAAGGATAGAGTGGAGACTATACTTATCAGTGAAATACAATAGAGTTCTATGCATAAATTGGTATTTTCTTTCTTTTGTGAGAACTTGAAAGATTCAATAAAATCCAAAATTTACAATAGATATTATAACATGGGAAGAAATGTCAAAAGGAAAGAGAAACTAGAATAGGCAAATGGAGAAAGGAAGGAAGAGAAAAGTAAAAATATATATATATACTTATAGTTAAGATAAATATACTACTAATTTTTCTTAGTTTTTGAAAAATTTATGCTGAAATTGTTTAGAAAATTTAGTGTCAATATCTTGTACCCTGAGCAATTACTTTAAAGATAACGATGTACAATGCATTAATCAGGTTACCCTCCTATAGTCTTGTTTTGAAGTTCTGTTTTTCTTTGCTTAAAAATAATTTTTCCTAAGAAGGACAGGCTCCTTGGCAAGCCACCCTGGTCGCCTTTGGTACCTTGCTTGGAAAGAAGCCTTCTTTTCCCCATAAATAAATTCTACTCTTCACATTCATTGTTCCTAAAATTCATTTTTTAGGTTTAAAAGACATGAACTAATGCTAGGTATCTTTCAGGTTAGCAGTTTTATTCTCCTGTATCAAAGTAACTATTTCTTGTTTGCTTGTTATTTGTTTATTTATTTACTCATTTTTTCATCATCTCTATGCTCCTATAACGAAATATTAGACCTGAGTAATGTCTGAACAACGAAAATGAATCTTCTCATAGCTTTGGAACTGGGAAGCCCGAGGTCAAAGAGCTGGCAGATTCATGTATGCTAAGGACTGTGGTCTCCATGGGATTTTGTTTTGCTTTGTGTGTGTGTGTGTGTGTGTGTGTGTGTGTGTGTGTGTTTTAGGGAAGGGTCTACAGGGTGGTCAGGGTCTCACGACTAGATCGGACTCATAGTGACCCACCTGTTAACAGCCTCCCAAGAGCTGGGATTACAGGTGTGCACCACCACACCCACTCTCAATTGCTGTCTCAGTGCACAATGGGGGCAGGGCCAGTGCAACAGGCCTGGAATCCAACCCCTGGGCCCTGTGCCTGCTTGCAGGTGATTTAATTAGCTGAGCCATTTGGCCAGCCATCTGTTTGTTTGTTTTTTTGTTTGTTTATTTGTACCGTGAATCAAACTGCGGACCTTGTGCTTGCCTGGCAGGCCTTGCACCGCTGAGCAGTGTCTCCGGCTCTAGTCTACTTTTCAAGATGGAGGCCTTTGAGGCCTTCTTGCATGCAGGCAGAGAAAAGCACATCTGATTATTTTCAACACACTAAATATGAGAACATATTCCAGCCATAGCATCTTTGATAATTATGGTGGTAATAATGATGATTAATTGTTAAATGGAGATGATTTTAATGAGCATTTATTCAGCAGTTACCATGTGCCAATAAATATTGTGCTATACATATCTAGAAATCAGTTTTACAGTCATCTATGAATTAAATTCAGTGTTAACACAGATTTAGAGATAAGATGAGGCACAGAAAAAAATAATTGTTTAAGTTCATCAAATTTTAGTAGAAAAATCAGCATTCGAAGCTACAGTGATTTTTTTACCTTACCCAGTAAAACTGAGCCAACGGATATTAGGGAACACTTTAGAGATGTTATGCCTTAGAAGAGCTCAGTGACTCACCTATTTGGATCTAAACAGTTGAAAGCATGGATCAAGCATTCAGAAGAGGTTGCTCGAAAGCTATCCAACATCCCACCTAATCAACGCTAAGAACACAGCTGTGATTATTACAGTGAAGGTAAGGAAATATGGGACTCATTTGAGCCTCTTTCAGAAACCAGAACTGGCATAATCTTTTGTTTGGATATGGCTTATTGTAAGGGAACAAAGAAAAAGGAGGGTGGACTTTAGATTTCAAAGTAGAGAACAAATGCACACACACACACACACACACACACACACACACACACACACACACACACCTGCCTGCTGGGATCAGAGGAAAAAAGAAAAAGCAAAAAAGCATCTTCAGCGTCTTGCCTATGAGTGGATGACAACACACCCAACCAAAGATTAAGAGAACACAATTATGCAATAGGTCGCTGAGAGACAACGACAAAACTTTGCAAATGAGAATGGCAAGAATACAGAAATTCAGCAAAGGATGCAGGGAAAATGGATACCCACAGAGAGAAGAATGGAATGGCCAAAGATCATAGGCCTAAGGTTCTGAGGCCCCTGGCAAGCACCCCTTGGAGTAGATACAATGTGATTATTGAGGACCTTAAGCAATGCACTGACAGGTACTAGCTGGAGACACTGCCAGTCGTGAGCTATCGAAGCTCCTTCTGTGATCGGCTCAGTGCTCATGACATAGGAAGCTGCCTGACAGATGTCTAAAAATGACAGCCGTGTGGCCCAAGATCAAAAGACTATCAGAAAATGTTCCCTCTGGCCTTGCCCCCAGATGGAGCTGTATGCTCATAAGTATAGCTGAAAAATGGCATGGCCTGGGTCTCTGGGAGAAGTTCCCTTTCACTGTGCCCATTCTAAAGTTTGCCAAGGCAGCATTTTTCTTCAGAAACATAGATCAGCCCTCTGTTATAATTTGCCAAGTACGAAACAAAATCTGAGTCTGCTTCTTACACTGAGAAATGTCTTTGTGTATTGATATAAGAGGACAGGGAGGTTCTCAGAAGGTATTGACAACTCATCCAATGATATGCCACATTTAAATTACTTAGAAAAAGTAATCAATATGGAAACTACCATTTAATATGTAATCCATGTAGGATATAAATGTCTATGAAAACTGTAATGTTTTTAAAAACCATTTTTAACTACAATGGGAGATTGAAGATACAGTTATGAAATCACCCTGGTTTCTATAAATCAAATGAGAAATTAACTTCCTTTGTTCAAGGTCACCTACCACTATCAATCAGGTGCCTGGATGTCAGAGGATGTCCTGACACACACAGCCCTAAGCTTTCACATTCACATACACCCATTCAAAGAACTTCAGAACTCAGGAGAGAAAAAAGCATAAATTGCACATGTAAATTTTTTAGGGTTTATTAATTTTGTATGTGAAATTTTGATCTTTAGCCATTTCTTTTATAATTGGTACTATTAGATCTCATATTTATGTATTTCATTGCCTTCTCTCCCTCTTTGAAACATCTGATATATTTCCATGAAAATGACATCTTTGTTCTTTCGAAAATCATCTCTGCCTTATTCTTTGCCCTAAATTATAATAATCCTATATTTGTGACATCTTAATCACCTCCACAGCAGCCAGCTATGAGGTTGGAAACAGGATTAAAACTTCAAGTGGAAAATAAGAAGCTCTTCAAAAACTGAGATAGTTTTCAAAATAAATATCTCGAGGAACAGAAAGAATTTTCAAAGAAGTTCTATGAAAAACATAAAAAAATATACAGCAGAGCTGTTTATCAAAGTTTTCCTTGGTATGTCAGCAGGTCCTTTGGAACTGACAGTGCTGATCTAAACGTTTCGATAATAATGGAAGTGTTAACAGCAATAGGAACAAATAATATTAAACACTGTCAGCTGTAACATTTCATTTTCACCAGCCTGATGGTATTGCTGCAAAGAATAAAACGAGGAAAAAGCAATTTAACTACTGAGACGTTGGGGAAAGGGCCGTAGTAACACTCTCAGTGGCGGAAACTGGAACAATGAAGAGAAAGTAAGGTAAGGAGAGCGAAAGAGTATGGGAGAAAGACAGGGAGAACAAAAGCACGGGTTAAGACCCAGCATGCTTTAGTTACTTTATTGTTTATGCAGAGGTACTTTATGAGTTACTTGAACTAAATGCAGATAAGATAAAATCATTTAAGATAAAATCATTTAAAGATTGTATTATTTAAAGAGTTACTTAAAGGTGCGTAGGAAGCACATGTTATTTCTTCCATGTGGCGCCATGTCTATTTTGCAATCTTGAACTAAATAGTGGGCTATTTATTGAAGATAAAGTGTGGGCATTGAAGCAACGGTCTATTTTGTCCTCGTGGGGCACAGTATTATTCAGATCAGCACAATTTCAATTACTATTCAAGAATTATATTTTTGTGTTAAATATTTGTATTGTAGCATTATACTGACCTGTGATACCAAATATAAAAGTGTATATAAGTAAATGATACCTGCTGGTTATGTTATTATTCAATTTGATATTTTTATTGTATTCTGAAGTCTATTTGGGGAAAGTTTATTTTTTGTGTTTGGTGTCAAGGACTGAACCCAGGGCTTCCAGCTTGCTAGGAAAGCATTCTATCTGAGTCAAATCCCCAGACCCTCTGAAGTCAATTTAATATAAAATATCAAAAATATCAAAAGATAAGGGCTACAGAGGTTGCTCAGAAGTCTCAGCACCTGCCTAGGTAAGCACAAGAACCTGGATTTGATCCTGGGCACCTTGCTGCCCCCCTGCAGGTAAGAAGGCCACCAAAACTAGGCATGGTGGCACATGCCTATAATCCTAGTGCTGGTGAGGCCGAAACAGGAAACAAAAAGAAAGAAAGAAAGAAGAAAGAAAGAAAGAAAGAAAGAAAGAAAGAAAGAAAGAAAGAAAGAAAAAAGAAAAGAAAAAAAAAACTCATAAAAGATAGTCCGGAGGCTGGGGTGATAGCTCAGTGGCGTAACAGCCTACCTGGCAAGCACAAGGAGCTGAGTTTAATAACCAATACCACATGCCATAACTGGTCATGGCGGCACATACCTGTTATCCCACTACTAGGGAGGCTGAGAAATACTGATCACTATGAGTCTGGACCATGTAGTGAGACCCTGTACCAAAAAAGTAAAAACAGATAAATAGTCAAGATATGTTTTCAAATATGTGATATAATGTGTACACTGTTTTCCTAAAGTCATCCTCAATAAATCTTGTTTTGGGTTGGTTTCACTTATGTTATATATGCTAAGATTATCCATTCAGTCGATGAATTTACTTGCTATCATACACTAAAGAAATACTACACTACTGCAGACATATGTTCCCATTCTTCACTTTTCAGAAACCATGCATGTTTAAAACCAGCTTATATTCAGTCGCTGTCTCCCCAGACATTGATTAAGTCATCTGTCGGAGAGCACATGTGTGCTGCTGTCCGTGCCTATTTAAAGTACAATACCTTTCAAATTCGATTATGATGTTTTTATAGGAATTTTCTAAACTGCAAGAATGCCAGTGGGAACAATGCCACCATTTAAAAAAATTTATCTTTTGGAGTACTAATGTTTAGTTTTGTTTAATGCTACATGTTATTAAATTTCTGACTTATTTTAAGGAATTGATTCTTTTTAAGTTATCTGAATAAACACATGCAACTGTCTTTGACTGAATTAACCGTCATTTACACTCAATTAACTAAAAACTTAAAGATGAAGAATTCATCAAAAAAATTTAGAGAGTCAAATTAAGGCCCACTTTTCTTTGCTTTCTTTCTTTCTTTCTTTTTTTTTGTTTTTGTTTTTGTTTTAAATTCATGTAGCTTCTATGGAGGTCTCAATATGAAGCTTGAATTCCTACTGATATTCCTATCTCAGCCTCCCCAGAGCTGAGATTATGGGGAGTGAGGCACAACACCCAATTTCTGGTGGCTGGCTTGGAGGACCCAGGGCAGGGCCAGCATGACATGTGGTACTGGTGCTTGAACCTGGATCCTTGCTCTTGCCAAGCAGGCACTTAGACTGCTGAGCTATCTCCCTGGTCCCATCTTCTTCTTCTATGAAACATGATTTACTCCACAAAATTTATGCAATATACAGTTAGAAAAATTGAAAATCTTACAAACAAGAATATATACATAGCAGCCTACAGTCAGGAATGAGCTCTGCATCCACAGCTGTGGCCTGACGAAAAAGTATAGCCCAGCAGGTAAATCTTCATTGTTAGGTTCATGTTTTGAATCATAAAAATCACAAAGTGAATCCACACAGTTATGAATCCACACAGTCCTGGATTCATAACTTCGAAGAAATGAAAACAGTTTGAAAGAAGCAATTTTCAATTTCTTAAGAGGAAAGACCCCTTCGATGATTTCTGCTCTTTAGTGAACGCAGCGGACAACTTGAAGGGGCCAATGCGATCCTATCTTGCGTTACAGCAGGACTTCCTGGGTCTGTGCGCACTCCAGTTGGCCTCCTGCAGTGTCTGGCACTGTTGTACATGCTCTAAACTCAAGCGAAGGGTATGGCTCGAGATTCAGAGCGCTGACTTTCTGTTATGAAGATCAGATCCATCACTTTATTTAAAATGATCCCATTCTCAACCTTCTTTCTCTTAATTTAGCATCTCTGTGCCTGCAAAGGTAATATTAGGACAACGTTCCCAGAAAATCTCTTGTTTGTACATCCAAGATGCTCTGCAAAGTCCACTGTCACATATTCTGCTTCCAGGACAATGACTAAACACTGCCTTCCCCCAACAGATGTGATGCAGAGCTTGAAATTGGTGCTAAGCAAATCTGGTTTTATCTAACTTTAGTGCAACTCAGAGATACTAGGCACTAGTCCTGCAGCAAGGTTTACCAACACTCTCCATCCCCAAGCTCCTCCAGAAAATCCATCTTTGTGGTCTACACACTACCGTGTCAGGACTTGTTAGGGGTCATACACCAGATGCTGCTCACCCAGTGGCTGAAACCTGATAGGGACTTGAATCTCATGGCACACCATGTACTTTCCCCACGAAATGTATAACCTCATCTTCATTCTTGGACTTTTATGTCAGCTTTTTCCTTTGCAGAAAAGCCTGAAATATATTTATTTATTTGTTTATGTGTTTGTTGGTCGACTTATTTATTTTCCAGTACCTGGAGTCATGCTCAGGACCAGGGAGGCACTGTGCCATGAAGAAATAACTCCAGCCCCACCCTGCAATTTAAAGAAAGAAAGAAAGAAAAACCACGAAATGTTAAAATATAATTCCTCCAAAGATAGTAGATAGGGAAAACATGTCACAAAAATGAGGACATTCCAGATTTCTTCATCTACTTCCTCTGAGTCAACTTCCTATGAAAGTAAACCTACTCTCTGTGAAGATAAATCCCTCACAAATCTCTCTCCCTGCCTCCCTACCTCCCTCCCTCCCTGTCCGCCCCATCCACACCTGCTCCCACCACAACAGCCAGGCTCCAACCACTCATCTCTGACCATGGCCGACACTGGTGTTGTTAACAGAAGGTTACAACTTAGTCTAAGTTCAAGGAAGCCATTTGAATGCCTGTAGGAAAGATGAAGTCATAGGCAATGATGGTGCAACACTGAAAGAATAAATGTGGGGAGCAGTGAGCAAAGAAGGGTCAGGGAAGCTGGGACATGTCAGGGTATCCTCACATAAGGTCTGTGTTATACTTGCAAAGCAATGTTTGCACTGAGGAAACTTTTCATACCAAGAGACCAATGTTCATGTCACCCAAAAGAGTAATACAAGGAGCAACGTCGCACACCAACTGGCAGAACACATTGGGCGGGAGATAGTAAGAGAAAAATAAAGTAGAAACCTAAACTACTGTATAAGCATTCCATCATCTTTAGACTCACGAGACAATTAAAAAGCAAAGAAAGACTCAGAAACTGTCTCAGATTCAAGAAGATCCAGGGAGTATAAGACAAAATGCAGCACCCCGTGGGCTGTCCTCTGAGGGATGAAATATGATGAAAGTGTACAGGTCGGTGACAGCAGCGTAACAGTGACCATGTTCTGCTAGTGCCCGCTGTGCTGTGAGATAAGTGATGCTTGAGTTCTTAGGATATACATAGTGAATTTTATACAAATAAAATGCTCTCAATTTTTCAACATACTTTCAACAGCTCTTAATAATACTACTTGTCTAGAGACAAAGGAGGAATACATCAACTAACAGGTAAAACATGAATATTTGAAGATCATAGGTGATGTTAACCAAAACCTTGAAAACAAAAAATATTCTCATATTTTCTCAGTTATTTTAAAATGCTCTTTTGAAGAAGCGACTGATGATTGAAAAGAAATATTACAAAATTCCTTTTACTGTTCTTTATTCTAAGATATATTTTTAACTGTTTTATGGCCATATTTTAAAGTTGTGAATATTGCTTCTTCTCTAGACAACATTTATAATTGCCAAAAACTTATTGCCAGCTACCAAAAAATCTACCTCTATCTCCAAAAAAATAAAATTATAAGAAAAATGCAACATCTCACATTTCTAGCATATACTACAGTATCTTATCTCTGTCTCTGTCTCTGTCTCTGTCTGTCTCTGTCTCTCTGCCTCTCTGTCTCTGTCTCTCTCTCTCTCTTTCTCCCTCTCATTTTCTCTCTCTGCCTGCATCTTAAGGTGTGGGCTGTGTCTCCATGTGTCCCACGAGCCAGTTTCCCTGTTTTTTCCCACGTATTACAGCTTCATCTGGACTCCGGGTTTCAGTTTCAGGTTCCACACCAGAAACTGTTCCTAACTTCTTATATCAGTCAGCACTTTCCAAAGAAACACAAGTAAACTATAGTCTATGTATTTGTGAGGGGATTTCCCAGACTCCTTACACATTCAGAGGCTGGAGAGTCCCCATGTTGGCAACGTGCTGGGTCCAGACCAGTTCCTGCTGAGTTCATACTACTGGAAGCTTCAAAGTGGTAGGACCAATGGAGACACTGCTGCATTCTGAAGAGCTAGAAGCTCAAGGGAAAATCTCTGTGTGAGTATATATTCAAAAGTTGAAGAGTCTCAAGTCTGAATCATGGAAGATGGCAATAGCTAAACAGGAACTCAATCAAGAAATGTTGAGGAGCACGGCGTGGTGGCGCACGCCTGTAATC